>PITA01008431.1:29311-84572 GCA_004023965.1 Spilogale gracilis
GAGAAGGCATTCACACCAGGCTTTAAAAGATAAATGGAATGTACAACAGGTGGACAAGGGGACATGGTGGAACTCTGCAGATAGTGATCCTTGGAAGTAAGGCACCCACTTCCGAATGCGCTTAGCCTCTGTTATCTCATTTAATGGCTCATAACCACACTATGTTATTAGCTCCACTTTGCTGATGAGAAGACTAAGGTGTGAAGATATGTGAGGAGACTGGCCTGGACACGGGGGCGTTTCAGGCACGGGGAGGGGGCAGTGGCAAGGGTAGGGACTCCGGAGTCAGACAGGTGACAGGTGACCGGGAGTCTTCCCAGCAGGTGGTCTCTGGCTGTGTTGCTAGTTCTGCTCTGGGTCTCCTCACTCGGGAGATGAGGCTGATTACGCCAACACTGTAGGACTGTGAGGATTATGGAAGGAAACTAGATGCAGTGTTTCACACAGTCTCCTGGGATTTGCAGGAAGCCAGAGAGGAGGGTTGAGGAATCTCAATTATCTAGGGTATTTCTGGGTGGAAGAGTCTCCCCAGAGGCCCTCTTGCTGCCCTAGTCAGCATTGTGGCCTTTAGAGGGATTTCCAGCTCTGGCCTCTACCTCCCCACTTCCCCTCAGCCGGTGGGGGCAGGACCACTGTTCTCCCAGGCCTCCCACATAACGACCAAACCCAGCGCGTCTCACCTGAGTGGCTGCAGGTCAGCATACAGGACCGCCATCATGGCCCACCCTTACTCACGACCTGCAGTGGCTCCCTCTTACCAATGACCTGGTCGAGCTCCTCTTCCTGGACCACAAGCCTTCATACCCTGTCCCTCCAGCCCATCTTCACACTGACCCCTTCTCCCCAGCAGGGACCTAGGCGCTCACTTCCACACTGCCCCACTAATGCCCATGGGTCTCCTCTGTCTAGAATGTTTTCTCCCACGTCAGCTGACAGTGCCTCCCCGGATACCCCTTCCATCTGAGGCCGTTTCCCACTCAGAGCCTGGCGCAAGTATCCGAGACTGGGAAGGATGGACAAAACAACCTGGTCCACCAGGCAGGAGGGCCGTCCTATTCTTACATTGCTCTAGGCTGAGGCTCTTCTCAGCCAAGAACCAGGAGAGTCCAACATAAGAGGCACCTACCTTGAGGCTCATTTGGCTCACCTGCTCATTTTGTTGAAGCCAATGTGGCCCACGAAGGGCCAGTCACTGGCGGGTCCCCCACAGCCAGGGGCTCTCTGCCAGGCCCCAGGGCCCTGCCGGCTGCTGCCAAGGGAGCCCGCCTGATGGGGCTGGTCTGGGCTCATTGTCACTAACTCTACTCGAAAGCTGAATGGAAACGAGCTGCTTGGGAAGAGGCGGAGGGAGGCCAGTCATGGCCTAGCCTTAACAAAATAAAATTTTATGTTCCTTAAATACATGAAGTCAGTCTGAACAGCCATCAGCAAAGCGCGGTCCAGGAAAGTTACTGGCTGCTTCAGAGCTGAGGTCAGAGTTCACTTGTGATCGGCGCGCTAACAGCTCCCACGCAAGCAGGCACTGCCAAAGGGGCCAGCACTCTGTCTGCCATCTGGAGCACACCCCCGCCTGCGGGCCGGGACCTCCTAGTATTATTATCTTGTTCTCACTAGGAGTTCGTTCGGCACGTGTTCCCAGCAGCAGCGGGGTCTGATTCCTCTCAGGCCCGGCGAAAGCATCACACACACCACAATTAGAGGTGTCTGAGCTAACAAGGGCCTCTCTTCACTCTTCTTCCACTTCTTCTATTGTGTGTTCCTCATCCCGGCCCCCAGCCCCAGTCTCCAGCTAGGTTTGCGATTCCCTGGAGCCGGGCACCATGTGCTCTGTTTCATCCATTCAGCAAGTACAGATTGACCACCTGTCATGGGTTGCACCAGGCCCTTTGGGGAATACAAATCCCGGGAAAGCACAGTCCCCACCTTCAAGGAAGACGAGAGGACCCTATTGTGACTACATTGCCTGGCTTGGTGAAGCCATGAGGATCTTTAGATGCTAGTTTCCTTAGATTATTCACAATGCTCCCGAGCAGGAGGCAGAGCCAGAATTGTTCCACGACAAGTAAACTGAGGCCCCCAGAGGCTACCTGATTCCCTTGGAGTCACAGTCTGTTGGTGACAGAGCTTGGGCTAGAACTCCCAGATCTCTGTTCCTGCAGTGGGCAGCTAGGCCTGCGTGCTCACACACAGAGCCCCCGGGGTCTGCTCATCTGAGGGGGGTTGCATTGTGCCCCCCTTCTTCTGGCCCTGCCCAGTCTAGCACCAAATACCCCACTCCCACCCAGCATGTAGGGTTGAAGTGCACATAGCTCTATAACTCATCGGAGACAAAAACCAGAAAATGATAAAAGGCAATGAAAAAACTGCCGTGAAAAAATTTGATATTCGGCCAAATGCTCATAATACATGAGGGGCCTCACTGGCAGGAAGGAGCCCTGCACCCCACTCCATCGCTCCCACAGGTGCTGCCAAGGGCCCCATGAAGCAGGAACTCCTGGAAGGAAGATCTGTTCAGCGAATGGTTCTTGCCTAGAGTTGTAGAAAAAACAGGGGCTCCTGGTTAAACAAAACATTGTCCTAGGAGCTCCCTAGGGGCAGCAAAGCCATGCCCTCTCCGGGGCAGCAGACACCCGATTCTGCCTTTCATCTCTCACCTCGGGACTCAACAAGGTTAATGGCTTGGTGTTGCTTCCCTCCACCGCTAGCGACAGAGTTCTGGGGTGGAAAGAGGAGCCTGGTGGACTGAACTGAGGTATCGCCCGGCCCTTGTCACAAGCCACCCATTCATTCTGTTGCCCAGAATGTTCTCCATGGCTGCCACCAGCCCTTTCCAGGACACTGCATGGATGGGGGTAGGGTGGGGGCCGCGGCGGTAGGTGTGGTCCCCTGGCCTTTGCTCCCGCACCCCCCTGGGGGTAATGGGAGCAGCAGTGAGCTTGAAGAGCTAGAGCCTAGATGGAAGGAAAGGATTGTCAGGGGAGGCAGGGTTCAGCCCCAGAGGGGCCACTGGGGAAGTCTCCTCTCAGGGAGAGCAGCTGAAGAGAAATGTCGCCCTTTTCTAGGGAAGTTTTGTGCTGGGACAACCAAAGCTCCACAACTTGCGTGTGCATCTGAGTCCCTTGGGCCGTGGTGGGGGGGAGGCATGGGAGAGGGGAGGAAATGCTCACAAAAACATGGATTCTGACAGCCCACCCTCAGGGCTTCTGATTCAGTAAGTCTGGGTTGGGGCCTAAGAATTTCTTTTCTTTCCTTTTTTTCTTTTTCTTTTAAGAGAGAGAGGGAGTCCATGAGGGGGGTGAGCAGAGGGAGAGAGAGAGAATTCTAAACAGACTCCACGCTGAGTGCGGAGCAAGACGACCCTGAGACCATGACCTGAGCTGAAATTAAGAATCAGATGCTTAGGGGCTCCTGGGTGGCTCAGTCCTTAAGTGTCTGCTTTCGGCTCAGGTTGTGATCCTGGAGCTCCCCATCCTCATCCCATGGAGCTTCAAATCGGGCTCCCTGCTCAGCAGGAGGACTGCTTCTCCCTCTTCCACTCCCCTTGCTTGTGTTCCCTCTCTCGCTGTGTCTCTCTCTGTCAAATAAATAAATAAAATATTAAAATAAAAAAAAGAGTCAGATGCTTAACCAATGGAGCCACCGAGATGCCCTAAGAATGCACATTTCTATCAAATTCCCGGGGAATGCTGATGCTGCTGGTCTGGGATCCACGCCTTGAGAACCGTGGCATTTTCTAGAGACCCAGATGCATCGACCTGCTCCATGAGGAAGTTTAGAACAGAGCGTCAGCAATGGCTGTCTTAGAAGGCTCTTCCCTGGGGACAGTCCGGGATGGCAAGGCAGGGAAGAGGACAAGCGACCGCTCAGTCTTCTTTCCTATCAGAGAAGAGGGAGTTATGAAGGCTGAGGGTAGGGATCAGGAGCAGCCGGGTAAGGCCTCCAGGAAGTGCGCCTACTTGTGCGCACGTGCGTGTGCACGCGCGCTTCCGTGTGTTGGGGAGGCAGAGCTGGCCCTTTCCCATCTCAGGAGTTCATCGGAGCTGCTGACTCTACTTCCAGACTCCAACGGCTTGACCTCAAATGAGTGTTCACAGCTTTCTAGGACTCTCTTTCCACCATGCTTCTGGCTGCGTGGGCCCTTCCCGCTGCCCCAGCTCTCCTCAAGTCGCCAAGACAGGACCACGTGGGCTCCTCCTCTTTCTCCCATGGCGGCCTTTGCTGGCTGGGCCCAGCAGGTGCTCAGTAAACAATATGGGGCTGGATTTGATTTAGAGCAGAGCTAAGACAACCAGGAGTGGGAGGCAAGGAATGGCAAGGCCATAGGCTCCCAACTGCTGAGCTAAATGTGGAAAGTATAGTCACAGCCGTGGAGGCTTGGCCTTCTTCCTTCCCTCACCATCTGCTCTGCAAGGAAGGGAGCAGGGAGAGGCCACAACACATGTTACTCACTTGCTGGAGTCACGGGTTGAGGCAGTTGGGGACGGAGGTTAGGGAAGGGGGCTAACATTCCAGTCCCCACGAGTGACCCCTCCAGCCACCCTCCTACCCAGCTCGGGCCTTAGGACACTCCCTGTCCCACACCCCCACACCCAATCCTGCAGGAAATCAGGGCAAGTCTCTTTCCAACATGCACTCAAACCCATCCACTTGTCTCCATCTAACTGACACCACCTCGGTCCTTCTTCACTCACCTGGACCCCGAAACAGTCTCCTCTTGAGCTGTTATGTCCTACCTCTGCCCCCTCAAATCCACTCCAGTCCGTGATGCTGCAAAATTGTCAATTAATCTCAGTGCTTCCCTGCTTAGAGTCTTTTGAAAGCATTTCTACTGCTCTTTGAATTAAGTCCTGACCCTTTGCAATGGTCTTCCAGACTCTCTTCATGAGCTGATCTCTGCTCCAGCCTCATTCTTCTCAAACGTCCCGCTGCCTTCACTCCTCAGCCCTCACTGTGGCCCACTTCGGATCCTGTGCGTTCCAGGCACTTCCGCCTCTGACCTCTTCGCACTGGCTCTTCCTGTCGGGACACCTGGCCTGGGCCTCTCACTCAGCACCTGATCACCTACAATTCAGGATCAGGTTGCAAGGTGCTGGCCACCCTTGGCAGGGCAAGTGACCAGTTGTTGGAGGCAATGCTACCCTAGAGAGACAACTCTCACATCAGGAGGAATTAGCAAGGAGGGATCTTGAGCCCCATGGCAACCCAGAAGAGGACAGAGCTCAAAGTGGATACCCCATTCCCCCTCCCCCAAATCCTATAGGAGACACAGACACCTCTGAGGCCCAGATGAGCAGGGATTCTTCACTGCGCCCCAAGGAGGCCAGAGGTCCCATCTTTTGCCTGGGTGGGCCTCGGGAAAGCTCTGGGCGGGAGGCCAGGGCTGTCATTCACATCCTGGTACCCGGGAATGGTGCTCCCGGAGCTGCTCAGTGTATAACCTGCAGAGCCATAAGTCACCCTCCTAAGGAGTGATTCCTAGAATCTGTTTCTTGGGAGAGCCAGGGAAAAAGACAGGTGAGTGATACCTTTTTTCGAGGGAGGGGACTTCAGTGAGAAAAGGGAATGCCTGTCCCCTGCATGTTTTCACACAATGGTCTCTGGGGGGGGGGGTGTGTGATGGGCACTGCTTAGATTTCAGTAGCTCAAGTGGTCTCCCCTCCCCCCATCCCCTGCAGGCCCACTTTAGGTCCCGGTTTTGTGGTTACAGCACCTCTGGGTACGATGTGAAACCCTGCATGACCAGAAGCAAAATGTAAATCCAAGCCCCCGTCTCCCCAGCCTCACCTCCAATAGTCCACCATCCCCTCCTATGGGAGACCGGGCCTCCCTGCTGGGGCATTGGGACAATGAGGTATGCAAGCAGACCTAAAGTGCCAGGCACAGTGCCTGTCACAGGTCGGTCGTGTGTTCTCTCTGTGGCGCAGGAGGCAGGGATGTGGTTGGGGATGGGGAGAGAGGCTTTGAAAAAGGGGAGTCCTTCCTGGCACCTTACAAAATCATACTGCAAAGAGAAAGAATTAGAAGAAAGAATGGAAAATGGGGGATGACAGGACTGCTTCTCGATATGCTTCTAATTTGGAGATTCTGGCAAAGGGCTGGGAGATGGCGTGGCAAGCTCAGAAGAACACGGACCTGGAGCCAGGAGCCTGGGGTCTAGAAGCTGCTCTGTCGCAGCCCCAATGCCCACCACTGCTGCCCCCCCCACCTCCATGTCCCCATGCCCAGGAAGAGGCCAAGGGGAGAGCACTCCAGGCCAGCTCCCGCCCAGCGCTGCAAGTCTGGGATTCTATTTAAGAGCACGTAGCCCATCTGGTTCCCATTGAGAAGGCTGCGTTTTCTCAAGTGCCGCCCGCCCCCCCTGCAATCCAGATCCCCACCATGTGACCCCATCTTCTCCCAATGGTGCTCCGTTTTATGGCTTGTTGTTCTGTGTGCGTGATTTGAGTTTGGGGACTTTTTTATCCCCCACACACAGATTTCCCTCCCTCTTCCAGAAAACGTGGAGCCTGAACTTTTGACTGCCTAAAACCCTCAGGGGGATGGTGATGAGGACAGAGGGCATGAGGAGATGGATGTCTCTGCCTGTCTCCTCCTGCCGATTTCTCGGCTTCTTCGCTTGTTTCTTCTCCTCCTCCGTTCAGAGCACTGTTCCTGATGGCCCCTCCCATGACCAGCCAGGCACTGAGGCCATAGAGGAGGCTGGAGGGAGAGGAGCAGCTTCAGTTCAACAGTTCAAGCCAGCTGATGGAGCCGTCTGGGACTGTGTGTGCCAGAGCTGCATAGGGGAGAGGCCAAGCTCGGGGCTGGAGGAAGCCCCACGCTCACGGATGGTCCGCAGGTCACCTGATCGGGGGCCGAGGGTGCCCACCTGGCTGCTCACAGGGCGCCGCCGGAGAACAGGGGCAAGACCCTGAGCTGTGCGGGGCAGGGGAAGGGTACCAAGAAGGCTCCCTGGAAGCTACGAGGCCCAGGCATTGGTTCCTTCTGTTCCTGGGCATTCCTCATCGGCCCCCCTCAGGTGCCAGGCCCTGTGCTGTGTGGCAAATGCAACAAACCAAGTCCTTGTGCTCACACACACACACACACACACACACACACACGTATATGTACGTATATATACAGTGTGGAAATGCTACAATAATTATAAAGGGGGGATCGGTGGAAAGAGCTGATCTTTAAGGAAGTGACATTTAAGCAAGATGAAAGAAAGAGTAGGAGCTGGTAGAGGAAGAGTGTTCCTGGCCGGGGGCAAGTGTGTGCCTGACCGGGGGCCGGGAGCCAGGAGCTGGAGGTGCTGATGCCGGAAAGATCTTTACACCTTCAAGCAACTGAAAGACAAGCAACGTGGTAGGAACCTGGGGATAGGATGTGGGGAGCAAAAGATGATCCAGGGGAGGTAGGCAGGGGCCAGGACTCAGGTGGAGGTCAGGGTCCAGGGTCATTCTCAGGTCAAGTTTAGGGGCCAGGCTGAAGCCGGGCTGAGTGCTCAGGCACTGGCAGGGTTAGGCCCCGGATGCCAGAATTCGGGGTTGGTCTGTGGCCAGGGTTAGAGTCAGTCTGAATCCGGGGCCAGAATCATTCTGAGGTCAAATTTAGGGGTCAATCTGAGGACAGCATTAGGATCAGTCATTCATTAAATATTCACCGAACATCTCCCTGGTTGACTCCCTAAGAATATAGTGACAGCCGAACTGTATTCCTTGCCTTCCTGGAACTTACTGTCATTAATGAAGGAATTTCCTGAATAATTAATTCATTAATTGCCATTGCAATGAGTTCTAAGGAGGAGAATGCTGAGGCGCCTGAGACGTCAGGGCATCTGCTAGTTACTGTGGCCACAGCCATGGAGCAAATAATCCCACCGTCACCACATGAAACAGCCATTTGCTATGCTCACAGAATTTGTGGGTCAGGAATGGGGAAAAGCATGGTAGGGATGGCTTGTCTCTGCTCTGCCTGTCTGAGCTTCAGCTGGGAGGACCTGAGGGCTGGGAGTGGCTTGACAGCTGGGGACTGGAATCATCTCAAGGCTCCTCTTTCACACGTCTGGCACTTGGCCAAGCCAGATGGCCAGAAGGGCTACGTGTGGCTTGTCTGTGTGGCCTGGCTTCCTCACAACATGGCGGCCTCGAGGTATCTGGGCTTCTTTCGTAAGCACAGCTCTTCTGGGGGAAGGGCAGAAACTGCATCCTCGCCTTCGAGGACCCAGGCTCAGAGTCGTACTGCATCACTTCCAATGCGCTCCATTGTTCAAGCAATCGGTGCCCACCGAGAAACAAGGGAAGGGGAAGAAACAAGCCCGGTGATGGGAGAGATGGCAGATACTTGGAAATCTCTGGAAAATACCATCTGCCACAACTACTAGAATAGGGAGGTCAGTTTGCACTGGGATAAGGAGTCCATCTCTGAACAGCCTCAGAAAGAGGGGAAAAGTTATGTTTCTGGAATGCACACGGCTTCGGATGCAGTGGGAGCTTATCACTCAGCTCAGCAACCCCGAGTCTGGGGGTAACTGGGAAGCTTCGAGGGTGAAGAGGCTCTGCAGCAAACCGGGTTCCAGACACAAACTCCCCGGCACAGTAGAGAGGGCAGACAGTTTCCAAGTCTTGGCTCTCGTTCCTCACTGCTGCATCAATTTTTCCTTTATAGAATGGGGTTAAATTCTCCTGGCCCAGGCAGACTGGAGGCTGGCATAGTCCAAACTGATTCTGGGTTTCCTGACGTTTGAGGAACCTACAGGCAAGCGTAACTTTGATTGTATGCCATATTTTAAAAACCTTTGGTGCCTTACAGATGGTAACTGTTAATAACATTTTGTTGAAATTAGAAGTTTTGTGAATCAAATTCCATATGAAATACACCAGGGAACGCCTTGCCTTAGTGGAATCCTATGGTAAAATTTTCTCTAAAATGAAGAATAGTTGGTAAAGTGAAGAATTTCTCTCGCTCTGGTTTTTTTTGTTTGTTTGTTTTTTGTTTTTTGTTTTTAAAAACCCAGCTTCGTGTTGGCCTGGTTGGAGGAAAGCAGAGGCTCCCTTCCCAGGCTCCAGAACTCAAATAAAACCTTCCCTTTGTTCACATTGCTCTGGCTTTGCCATCTGGAGCTTTGTCGTCTGTCCTGGGGGTGAGAGGAAAAGAAACAGGTTCCAATGGCAGCAAGGTTTTAAATCAGAAGTGGACAGAGCCTGAGTTATGTGGGTCTCTAGGAAAAATAAAAACAGCCGGAGCATGCACCAACCTGGAGACTGGGGGGCTGAATGGGAACAGCACTGCCTCCGGGACCCTTTCAGGAGGAAGGGCAGGGTGCCTTACGCAGGAGCCCAGGCACAGTTCGAGGTTCAGGTTCAGTGGCGAACTCCCCGAATGGGCTCAGGGGCGAACTCCCCAAATGGGCTCAGGGCCTCACTGTGGGCCTCGGGTTCCTGCGTCGCTCCTGAGGTTCAGCAGCTCCTGGGCTCTGACCACAACGGCACCCCACCCACCCGGCTCTGCCCCCTTCTCAATGGGTACATCTCTGCAGCAAAAGGGGCATGACCCCCTTTCTCACTGGCCTTGGGAAACTCCCTGATCTTGGCCCCTTGGCCGGGGTCAGGCGGGAAGTGTGGCCCAGATGACCTCATGCTGGGTTCTTGCCCCGCAGTTCATCCCTTGCAGGCAGCGCCGTGACTCACCTCAGGGCGGCTGAGCCAAAGCCGTTTGAAAACTGAAAGCCCTTGTGAGGCCCTTCCCTTCCAAAGGCTCCGAGAACAAGCCTCTGGCAGCTCCTAACCTCTTCCCAGTCCAGGGACCCAGAATGAAAAGCTAGATGTGTCCCAGCCAGGACTGTTGTTCCCTGAGGGGAGCTAGAGCATCCTGCCTTTCCCACTCTCTTTTCTGAGCCAGGACCTCAGGACTCTAGGCCCAGCCTGTCGGGGTGCCGGTAATTATACTCTCTGCCCTCTCTGGGCCTGTCTCAGCATCTTGAAGCTAGGGTCTCCCTGCTCCATCTAGAGCTTCTGAATCTGTGCCCCCACGTCCCATTCACCTTAGCCCCAGGAAAGTTGAAGGAGAGCTCTGTGGCAAAACTCTTTCTCTTGGGTCCCCCACACTTTCCAGCTGCCTTGCAGTTAGGTGGGGCCTACTGACCAGCTCTGACCAGCGGTGGCTTCCCGACTGAGCACAGAAAAGCAGGCAAGTTCCTCCACATGCCCCCTTCTGCCAGTGCCTGGGAGACGGATGTGGAAACCTCACATTACCCCCCTGCACTGCCAGGTGCCATAGCCGTAGCTGCAGATGGGGAGCAAAAGTTGTTATAATTCAATGAAATTCAAAATGCTGCTTCTCAGTCACTCTAGTGTATTTCGAGTCCCCGATAGCCACATGTCGCTAGTGGAGGTTGTATCGCACAGCACACATGAGACATTCCATCGCTGCCAAAAGTTCTATCAAATAGCACCTTTCCAGGTGGTGAAGTTACAAGATGTCAGGCCATCGTGGGCCTAGGTCCTCAAGCGAGACAGGAGCAGGGCCTCCCACCAACCCGCAGTGGACATGTAGCCCAGGCAAGAAATCAACTTGTACCATGAGAAGCCACTGAGTTTTCCTAACGGAGCGATCGCTCCCACAGAGCTCGGCCCCCCTTCACTAGCACGGTCGACCTGCGAGAAATGAACAGGGAGCCACAAAATCAGGCAGGACAGGACCAAGTTCTAGCTCGCTGGGCCAATTCCACATGCCAGCCAACAGTAGAGAGTCAATGCCTCGCTGGCCTCGCAGGGGAAGCTGGCTGAGGCATAGTCACGGGAGAGCTTCTGGAAGAGGTGGGACTAGGGATGGGCCTTAGAGAGTGGGCAGGCTTCACATAGGTCTGTAGTCTTCAGTCTACAAGAACTCTTGGCTGTGCACCTGGGAAGGCAGAGATAAGCACAAAGAAGGGCAGGCATTCTACTGGGAGTGCTAGGAGGGGCAAGACATATGAGCGAAAATGTTGTTGAGAACAACAAAGTCGTGGGCTGCACAATTTTCCTTGGGGTTGCCAGGGAGCCTTTGGGGAGCTCAGGAGACAAGCCAGATGGGAATTGTGAGGTGAGTCTCTTGGTGTGTTTCCACCCAGAGTTGGCCAAGAGTAGGGAGTAGAGTGTGTGGAGAATGGATGAGCTGATGTTATCATGATTGACAGTCAAGGGTGGGGTTGACCTCAGGAATGATAGGCTGGAATTCCATAACAGGGGTTGCAGAGTTTGACTGGAAAGTATGGGAATTCACAGAGGCGGCATTTTGTTTATGGAATAATCGGTTAATTGGCGATTAATTCGCACCAGAAGCTAGCTAATTCCAGAGCTCCTCCTCCCCTCTGAGTTCCAGGCTCAAGTCTCCGACACTCCACTGGGCCCCCCTAGCTGAAAGCCCACTCAGCACCTCAAACTCAGCCTGGCCAAAGGGACCCACACCACACACCTCCAGGCGCCATGGTAATCCAAGCGCATGGCCGTGGTCTCAGAATTCTCTGGAATTCACACCACCACCACCCACACATACACACACATGTGTGCACATGCACACACACAGCTCATCTCTCAACAAGTTCTGCCGGGGCCTCTGCCAGGGATGGGCCAGCCTCTTCTTCTGCCCCAACATCTCTGCCGACCCATAGTCACGCCTGACTGTTCTAGACCCCAGCTGCCTCGGGACCGCAGGCCCCATCTCCTGCCTCTCTGCTCCCTGCAACCCATCCGGCATTCCAGAACCAAACAAGATTTCCACTATTTCCCTGGGTCGTGCTTCAGCTCAAAAGCCTTCAGGGATCTCCAAAGAAATCAAACCTCCTCCACCTGCCATTCAAAGTCTTCCGCTTGTTGATCCCAATGCCCATTCAGCGTGATCCTTAATGTTCCTTTGGCACAAACCCCCACTGGGTAACAGAGATCCCCGTGTCTCTGCCTCTGCCCTTTGCTCTGGGGGATCCCTCCAGCCCGTGAAGACTTGCCCTGTCCCCAGCTGCTCCCTGGAAAGCTTTTCTGAGTAGAGGAGGTCAAATGTGATGAGATGAGATGGTGTGGACTTGTGTTTCCACTTTCCGACTACTAGTGCCCCCGTTGTTGCTGGCAGAGCCCCGAATCCAGACCTGGGCCAAGGCAGCCAACAGCTTCCTGTGGACTCTACAGTCTGAACTCTCTGCTGTCATCAGCAAGGCTATATGTGATCTGGCCCCTGGCAGCCTCCCCAGCCTCATACTCCTCCACATCGCCCCCCTCTCAGTTCGGCCCTAGCGGTCTCCGGCTGCTCCCGAGGGCCCTTCTACAAGCAGTTCCCTTGAATCCTACACCACGCTGCTTAACATCCACCCAGGCTGTGGGTCCTGGCTCAAAGATGGCTTCCCCAGAACCCTAACCAACACACTCTCCTCTTCTCTAGACCCACAATCTTTTTCTCTCCATAGCGCCTTCACACTGTGTAACTAGAGTGCGGCACACTGGCATATTTCATGTCTATCTCCCCTGCCAGAATGTAAGCTCCTAGGGTCAGGACCAGGCCTACCGAACCCACCACAGAATCCCTAGCAATAAACCTGGCATATAGTAGGTGCTCAATAAAGGCGTGAGGAACTGAATGAGTGAATGCATGACTGGATGAGAACCATGTAGAAGGTCCTTAGCACCCCAGGGACGCTGCCTTCCAGGCCCAGCTCCCCATCTTCACCTCTACACTCCTGCCTTTGCCCTGCTCATCTTCACTGGACAGGGGAGGGGGCCTCTCCACATGGCTTCAGCTGCTTGGACCTCACACTGAGCCTGCTGGGCCTGCGCTTGTGGAGAATAAACAGTTCTAATCCAGAAGGGCCTTGCTTTGCCCAGAAACTGGGCTTAAGACACATAGAATTCTATGAATCTGATTTCCCCAGACCCCAGGCCCCTCCCAGAGGAGCAGCCTCTGCTCCCCCGGCGGGCCTCTGGATAGAAGCCAGCACGCTGCCACAGCTCTTGGGGCCCCCAGATCATAATCTCTCCTCCAAGATGTAAAAATATGTTCAAGGCACCAACTGGGGAGGTCATTACTTCAAAGACCCTCTTGGCAAATTCCTTTATTGGCCCCAGTTTAAAACGCCAGAGTCTTCTTATAATGGGGCTCCTTAGAGCAGGACCCACCTGTGAAAATACTGCCCTCTTCAGGGATTGAGGGGAGCAGGGAAGGGCAGGCGCCAGGCCGCTCAGCGGCTCCCAGAGGAAGGGTGGGGAGGAGGTTCAGAAGAGCTTAAGAAATGGTCTTTTCCAGGAGGGGAGGAAAACTCCTCCTGGCCAAAGACTCCAGATGGGAATTAACGCTTTCAGGGCCTAGTGGTGGGGCCTGTGGTGTTAGGCCTCAGGCGGCCCTCTCCTTTGTAGGAATCTGGTGGGCCAAAGGACTGACCTTGTCAAAGATGAAACAAAACCATTATCCCTCCATTCCCAGCCCTCTGAGCAGGTGGCCCCTCCCCTCACCTCTCAGTGATGGGAGTCCCTGAATCTCCGGTCCTCAGCCACAAAGGGCTCCCTGCACCCAGACCGTTCTGAACTCGGCCCCCTCCCCTCAGTTAACATGGGGAAGCTGTCGGCTCCAAGCCTCCACCGCCCTGAGCTGCATCGGCAATGGGAGTCACACAGGCATCTCCTCCTGCCTTCTCAGGGACACCCTCCTGCATGAGTACCCCTGCCCCTATGATTTGGTGTCTCCCTCTCCACTTGCCCCTCCCACCAACATTCAGGAGTCCGCCATGTTTAAATAGCAGGGCTCCAGCCACTGTCTTAGCTCATTTCGCCGTTCACAGCCAACTATGTGGAGGTCCCCACGCTTGCTGTCTTTCCTTCCTTGCCCCTGCTTTCTCCCCAGCCCACAGTAGTGTGGTTTCGGTCCTCATGACTTTCTTGAAACTGCCCTCTGTGAGTACCTGGAAGGGCTCTTTCTTGCTAGGCAGCCTACGTCATTCCATCTTGAAGTCTTCCTTTCCCTTGCCTTTCTTGGCACAGCAACCCTGTCTCAGCTCCTGCCCCGTGGCATAACTTCTTTGTCTCCATTGTGGGCCCTCTTTGAGTTCTGTTTTTGATGTTCCTCGTTTTGTCTACTGTCCACACTGTCCTGGTGGTCTCATCTGCTTCTATGGCAGCAGGGACTCTTCAGCCCAAATCTCTCTCCTGAGCTTTAGACAAGTATGTTCATTCATTCATTCATTCATTCATTCACTAACAGATGAGCACCTGCCATATGCCAGGCACTATTCTCAGCAACAGGACCGAAGAAGCCCTGCTCTTGCTCACCAGTGTAGCAGAGAAAAACAGTAGATGAGGAGACAAGGTCACTCCAGGCAAATAAAGATTATAACAGAGGAAGAGGCCAGTGTGATTGGGGGGGTTCTGGGGGCCCATCTGTCAGAGTTAGGTCAGGAGGCAGAGACGCAGTGAGGATGAAGAAATGGGGGACATATTACAGAAATGAGACCTGTCAAAGTTGTGGGGAAAACTGGAGGAAGCAGAAGCCCTAAAGGGGGAGTTGGAAGAGCCAAAGAAAGTCATGAACCAGTGCCCTGAGCCAGGTGTGCCCAGCCCCAGCAGGCCCTGAGCAAAGCCAGTGGAAGACTGTTTCCTCTACAGCTGGAGGTGAACTGGGCTGGAAGCTGGGAAGACTCATTCCGAGAGCCATCCGCTTGCAACCGGATTGTGGCCATGTCTCCCAGTTGGGCTCCCTGCTGCTCTTCTCTCCTTCCACTGCGTCCTTCACAACACAGCCTCAACCTTCCCAACATGCTGTCCTAAACTGCCACTCCTTTTCTTCAAATGCCTCCTGCTCCCCATTACCTTCCAGATCTCTTTCAGACTCTTTGGCAGGCTGACTCTGCCCACCACGCCATCCTCCACACCCTCCGTGCTTCTCCACTGGGAGAGCCTGCCCTGGTCCAGGCTCCTTCCCACTCTCTACATCCTCGCCTGATAAAACTTCCTGCACGTTCTCATGCCCTCACTCTCTTCCAGACTTCAGAACGCTCTTTTGTTCCCTCATATTCTTTTCCTGCCAACTCTTACTCACCGCACAGGACTCAGCTACACATCTCCTCCTCCAGGAAGCTTCCGTGATACCCACAGACATCTGGGCCCTTCCCACGGGATCCTCCAGATCCTGTATTTCTCTCTCTCTCTGCCCTTCTCTTATGCTCAGGTACCTGCAAGGCTTTTTTGTCCTTGTGCCTCACTCTACCATGAATACCAAGAAGAAAGAGGCGCACTCTGACCAGCCCGGGCCTGGGCACTGTAAGTGTGTGATAAGGTGTTCATTGAATTAACAGAGGTTTACAAAACATAAATATGGTGAATTTCTGTAATTTTTTGTACAAAGCAGAACACAAAATTTTGCATATGTTAAGATTATAGTTTTGCCAAATAAATAGAAGGAAAATGTACTCACACTTAAAAGGGGGGGGGTGGAAGGAATGAGATTCAATTGTTGATAAAAGCTTACCTCTGGCTGGTAAAACTGCAGAGGACTTTTCCTCATTTCAGTTTCTAGCTGTTCTGTAAAGTAAAAAAAATTACCATTAACTATTTTTTAAAAGCAATAAATTGCTCTCTTACCACCTCCTTCTATTTTTATATTCACATTCCTTCCTAACCACATTTGTTCTATACTTCCAAGAATGAAGATTTCTGTCTTGGGCAGAGAAAGCCAAATTTTTTCTTTCAGTAGGAGTTGACTGACCTGTCTTGTCCCTGTCATCTGTTCCCAGATACCATCTGCCAGAAAACATGTTCCCATCCCTTCTTTACTCTCCTTGCTTTGTGAGACAAAGAAGTAATTATGAGGATTTTGAGTTGTATCAGAACAGCATACGGATGGATAGTTTTAGATACATAAATGGTCCAGGTGTGGGGTCCCAGATCTGACTTTCAAGAACAAGTTTTCCCCTAGATTCCCCAAAGGGAATATAAGCACAAAAGACAAAATAAGGCCGAGGAGCCCTTGTTACTGGTGGAGGCTTTGCCCCAAACCCCATGGCAGAGCTGAGGCAGATCTCCCTTGGCTTTGTTGGGTGACCTTCTCCAATCCAGGTAAGACCAGTCTCAAGTCCTAGAGCTGCCACCATGGGAAGAAGGGTGATCCTGAGCACTCCTACTCAGTGGAAGGGTGCACCACGAGGAGTATGTTGGCCCTAGAACCTGGAGCAGCAGTGATCTGGGAGGCCCAACTAGCAGTGGGAATAACGCTGGCCCAGTGTAAGAAAGTAACTCTAAACCCAGGAGAGAAAGCAGATCAGATCCTTAGCACTGTGGACCAATCTTCGACTCTAAGCATCCTCATTACAGGAGGGAAAGGAGAGGAGAAAATCAGATGGGAGGAGCCTGGTCCAACTTGAGACCAATATGTAAGTTGCCATTTACATTGTGAAATTTAGTTTTCTTTAGATGTACCATGCATGCTATCTTTGTGCATGTCTTGTATCTCTGTTCATGAGAAAATTCCCTTGGGAGCTTTAGATGCAACCATTTGGAGTAATTTCCCCTCAGGATACGTGTTGATCAATTTTGTCATTTCAGGCCATGTTAAAATGTCTGGATTTTATGTGGTAGGAAAAGGGTGAGCCTTGAAAAGTGCCATGCAGTAGATGGGCTTGGTGGGTTTAGTGCCCTGAAAAGAACTCTCTAACATCTGTGTCAGGAATGGATAGGCTGTGCTCGTTCAGTAAGAGTTAATAAAAGCCTGGACTGTGGCAGTCACAGGAGGAGGGTCTGAGGGAGGAGGGGAAGGTTTGAGAGCCATTCCAGCAAAGAGCTGATGGGATTAGAGGAGGAACGAAGCTCCTGTCCAAGGTTATAGCTTGGGAAACAAAGTGCATTTTGACAGCTGTAATCCAGACAGGTAAAACAGATGGAGAAGTAGGCTTTTGAGGAAAGGATAATGAGTTTGAAATGCCTAAGCACTATCCAGGCAGAAATTTTCAATATATATTTGAAGAAATGGGCCCGGAGCTTGTGATAGAGATGGAGGGGTAGAGATAAGGTATAGAAAATAATTACAGATGTGCAGATACGGACATATGGCAGATATGTGTGAAAGACACAGATAGAGATTGAGGTAGATCTAGATATATCTTGACACATGACAATAAGGTCCAAATGAGGATGACTCCAAGAATTTTTTCAAGGAAGAAAGAGCGGTAGTCGGTAACCACTTAAGCCTATATGATAAAAGCATGTAAGCAGTGAAAAGTGACTCCAAGCCTCAGAGTCTGGGTGTCTGGAAGGACAGTGGTCCCATGGGCAGAAAAAAACAAGGACAGGTTGTAGGAGGAAATGTTGACTAGCGTTGGAGTCACTGAGTTGCAGATGATGGTGGGACATAGAGCTGGCAGGGCCAATTGGGCAGATGTAGGACCACAGCTGTGGTGGGGTCAGCCTGGAGGTGTGGAATTCAGAATCATAAAATCCTAAAATGTTAGTGCTGGAAGGGACTTTTGACTCTATTTCATCTGATGCCATTTATGTATGTATGTATGTATGTATGTATATATTTTACTTTATTTTTTCAGTGCTCTAAGATTCATTTTTTATGCATCACACCCAGTGCTCCATGCAATACCTGCCCTCCTTAATACCCACCACCAGATGCTCACCCATCTCCCCAGCCCCCTCCCTTCCAAACCCCTCAGTTTGTTTCTCAGAGTCCACAATCTCTCGTGCTTCATCTCCCCCTCCTATTTCCCCCAATCTACTCTTCCTGCCCTTCTTCTAATGTCCTCCATGTTACTCCTTATGCTCCACAAGTAAGTGAAACCATATGATAATTGACTTTGTCTGCTTATTTCACTCAGCATAATCTCCAATCCCATTCATGTTGCTACAAAAGTTGGGTATTCATCCTTTCTGATGGCTATTTCTTAGCTCTTTCCCAGTTTGGCTGGTCATTGCTGTTATGAACATTGGGGTACATATGGCCCTTCTTTTAACTACATCTGTATCTTTGGGGCAAATACCCACTACTGCAATTACTGGGTCATAGGGTAGCTCTATTTTTAATTTTTTGAGGACTCTCCACACTGTTTTCCAAAGTGGCTGCACCAACTTGCATTCCTACCAACAGCGTAAGAGGGTTCCCTTTTCTCTACATTCTCTCCAACGCTTTAATTTTGGCCCTTCTAGCTGGCCGTAAGGTGGTCACTCAATGTGGTTTTGATTTGAATTTCCCTGATGGTTAATGATGAACATTTTTTCATGTGTCCACTATCCATTTTTTAAAAAAATATATTTTATTTATTATCTGACAGGGAGATAGAGAGAAAGTGCACAAGTAGGCAGAGCAGCAGGCAGAAGGAGAGAGAGAGAGAAGCAGGTTCTCCAGGACTCTGGAATCATGACCTGAGCTGAAGGCAGACGCTTAACAACTGAGCAACCCAGGTCCCCTAATGCCTTCCTTTTTTACATGAGGAAACTAAGATAAATTAAAGGCTCTACCCAAGCTTTCACAGCTTTTGCTAGCACAGCCAGAAGCAGAAACCTAGTCTCTCCATTCCTAGTCCAGAACTTTTGAGAATGTGAAGATGGAGAAGACAGCTTTCTGAGAGAGAACTTCAAAGGGCTATTGCAGTGTTAAAATCATGGTGACTCTTGAGTATGTTAGCATGTTACCTTAGAACATGTGCATGGTTGCAAGGGCCAAAAATTCATTGTACCAACTCACAGTGAAGCTAGGAATGGCCTTCAAGCCTGGATGGATCAAAGGACCAAATGCCATCTGGACTGTTTCTCTCATGTATCTCTCTTCTCCATGTGAGCCTGATGGTCTCATACTGGCTTTCACTCATAATAAGGAACATGGCCACTGGAGTACTCCAGACTCTTCTCCTTCTAGCCTTTGGCCGGAGAGGGGAAAAAGGCTTGCCTAGGGAAGGGTTTTGATTGGCCAGTTTACATCATGCCAATATCTGACCAAAATGCTATGATCTACAAGATATCACATTACTATGACTGGGAAATTGTTTCTAACTGAAAAAGAGGAGGTAGGGGAGGAATTCTGGGAAGAAGGAGTCAGCTGCTCTAGTGTGTAGCTGACAAAAACTTTGACCATAGACAGGAAAACCTGAGCATCAAGGGATTAACCACGTGAGAGAGATGAAAGAGGGGAGGCTCAGGGCACAAACCAAGTCATCTGTAGATTGAGGGTCTGGGAACCAAAGGAGGTATCTGTCTGCAAGCGAGGGAAAATAGGAAAGGATTAAGTGAGTCGAGCAGGAAAGAGAAGTAGAGAAAATAGGCAATTAGGGTGTCAAGCACCACTTGGACTTGAGGTCACACTAAATCCAGGAGCTGTGCCTGGAGAAGAGCTGACAAGGGCTCCTTCCTCAAGGACAGGAGGAGACACACAGGGAAACATGGCTTACTACATAGGCAGTCAGAAAGGCTAGATGAGCCAAAGAGAAGAGCCAGAAGACAGATCCCCTAGATTATGTCCTCTAGGAAATAAGGATTAATTATTATGACCATAAAATCATGGACCATTTTCTGCTAGGGTTACTAGGCCAGTAGATTAGATGAATGAAGAAAACACAGAGGTGCAAAAAGAAAAATAAGCTGTGATTACGATTCCCAGAAGTAACACTATTGAATTTTACATGTCACTTTATATAAATGCTTTTTTTTTTACAAAAATTGAATCTTACTGCACATATTCTTTTAAAACTTGCCTTTACAGTTAACAATATAATGCAAACCTCCTTTTGTGTCCACACATACATTTCTACAGTATTTTTTTCAAAAGGCTTTATTTATTTATGTGAGAGAGAGAGAGAGAGAGAGCAAGAGAGAACATGAGCAGGGGGAGAGGCAGATGGAGAGGGAGAGGCAGACATCCCCTCTGAGCAAGGATCCCAGGTCCCTGGGATCATGACCCGGGCCGAAAGCAGACGCTCAGCTGACTGAGCCACCCAGGAGTCCCTCTATAATATTTTTATTGGCTGCATATAATTCTAATGTTTGCATATATCTTCATTTATTTAACTTCCTACTGGTGCCACTTAGGCAATATCCAATTTCTTTTTTTTTAAGCTTTATTTAAATCACCTCTATACCCAACATGGGGCTTGAACTCACGATGATATAAAGATCACATGCTCTTTTGACTGAGTCAGCCATATGCCCCAGAAATATCCAGGTCCTTATAATTTTCTATGCTAAACCTTTATGTACATGACCTTTTACTTAGAACAAATTCCTTGAAATATAATTTCTTCAGAGAGTGTGCATACTATAAAAACCAAAATTACCCTCCTGAGAGATTGTGCCACTTTCTCTCTTTTTCACTGATGGTAGAGAAGTGGCCTGGGTTTTTTTTTTTTTTCTTTTTTTGCTAGTAGTATTCTTTTCTAGCTATTACTGGTAAGAATAATACACGTGTCTAGTATTGGGAATATATCATAAGGGTCACTGTTCAAATATTTGGAAACCACATGAGAGATAAAGGAAAAAGATGATATTTTGTAGGTTTTTATTCAGTTGTTTTCTTCTAATCAACAGATTCTAAGAATTTTTTATATATTCTCAACATAAAAGTACTTTGTCAGATAGTGTATTGCAAATATTTTTCCCAGTCTGTAGCTTCTCTTCTTATTTTCTTAATGGAATTTTTCTAAAGATTTTATTTATTTATTTGACAGACAGCTAGAAAGCACAAGTACATAGAGCAGCAGACAGAGGAAAAGGGAGAAACAGACTTCCCAATAAGCAGGAAGCCCGATATGGGACTCGATCCCAGGACTCTGGGACCATGACCTTAACTGACTGAGCCACCCAGGTGCCCTTAATGAAATTTTTTTAAAGAAGAAGTTTTTCATTTTGATTAAGTCTAATTTTTCAAAATGTTTCTCTATGGTTAATGGTTTTTTTGTGTCCATTTACAAAGAAATACTAGCCCATCCAAAGTCATAAAGATTATCTCCTATGACTTCTCCTAAAATGTTTAAGTTTTAGCCTTTACATTAGGGTACCCGATCTGGTTTAAGGAATGTTTAGCATGAGGTGAGGGAAGGGCTAGGGTTCTTGTTTTCCACATGAATATCCTTTTGAGTGAGCATCATTTGTTGAAAACACTATCCTTTTCCTCATTGCATTACTTTGCTCCCTTTGTTGGGAGTCAATTGGTCATATATGCTTGGGTCCATTGCTGAACTCCTTATGGTGTTCCATTGATCTACCCTGGTGCTAATATGACACTGGCTTACTGTGACTTCATAGTCAAACTTGACATCACTATTAATTTTTCAAATTCTTGAATTAATAGATTTTTAAATTTTTATTTCTAATTTTACTTGTTTAACAATAAAACATTTAGGAGTACAAATTTGCCTCTGAGTAATTCTTTGAGTCATCTTTGCTGTATGAAATGAACTTGGACAACCATGCATTAAAACGTATTTTAAAGCTAAGATAAGGGTGCACAGGTGGCTCAGATGGTTGGGTGTCTACCTTCAGCTCAGGTCATGATCTCCAAGTTATGGGATCAAGCTCCACATCAGGGTCCTAGCTCAGTGAAGAGCCTGCCCCTCCCTCTCCCTCTGCATGCACTCTCTCTGTCTCTTTAAAAAAAAAAAAAGGCTAATATAATTAAAACTTACGTTAATGGTGCATACATACACAAAAATATTCAAGTAAAAAAAAGAATTTAGATGGCGCCTGGTTGGCTCAGTGGGTTAAGCCTCAGCCTTCGGCTCAGGACATGATCTCAGGGTCTTGGGATGGAGCCACACATGGGGCTCTCTGCTCAGCAGGGAGCCTGCTTCCCCCTTTCTCTCTGCCTGCCTGTCTGCCTACTTGTGATCTCTCTCTCTGTCAAATAAATAAACAAAATCTTTATTAAAAAAAAGAATTTAGAAAGTGACCAATTAAAGAAAAGTAGGAAAAGAACAATAACTTTAGTATAAAAGTCCCAGACCTTTAGGTTAAAGGCACCAGCCCACCTCTCAGACATTCCTAAGGGATAGCCAGCCCCATCACCAGCGGTACTAAATACGTTCCCAAGAATTTCTTTGGGCTGCTGGTCACTGCTGGGCTCGTTTGCTCTAAAAGCCACTGCTGCAGTGCCCTCCACCACACTATCCCTCCCTCAAGAGCCTCCACCAAGCCACACAGCTGAAGCTGCCCCTACAGCATTGAGCAACACCACCAACGATAGTGGTGGTTCCTGAAGGTTCTCCTCTCTTTCCAGGCTTTCCTTTCCCCCAAGAACTTTTCCTTGAGGATTCACCCGGCAACTAATGTGCTCAATTGAACTATACTGAGGTAGTTTAAAATCTCTTCCAGGGTGAGAAGAATGAATGCTCCTTCCCAGAATGGTACACTGGGTAGGTGGGTGGGTGAGGTCCTAATCAGGATCCCTTGGGCTCCTGAAACGCTACATAGTTTTGTGAAAATGGCTTACTTCTTAGCCAGCTTAAGCCTTTCACAATTTTGTTGTCTTTTAAAAAATACAAAGTGTTATGAAAGTAATACATACTCAATGCAGACCATCTGTAACACAGAGAAAAGTAGAGAGAGACAAAAATCATCTGTAATTCACCACTGGTATGACTGTTAATATCCTCCTATGTATATTTTTAACCTAATTAAGACTCAAACTGTTCTACAGTTTTATATCCTGCCATGATAAGTTAATATTATTTGGGGACTATTGTCTTGTTTGATTTTTTTGAAAGCCCTATTTTAATGTCTGTGTATTTTTCCATAGATATATCATAATGTAACCATCAACTATTGTTGATTATGTAGACTATTCCCATTTTGCTCTTATAAATAACATGTGCTATGCATCCTTAAACACATCTGTATTATTTATTATTTCTTTATAATAAATTCCTAGAAGTAGAATTACTGGTTGAAAGAGCATAAATCTTTATAAGACTCTTGATACATAGAGGACAAATTTCTTTCTAGAAAATTTTTATCAGTTCATACTCCCACCACCTGTGAATAACAGTGTTATAACACTCTGGCAAGCACTATTTTTTTTTCAATCTTTGTTAATGTGATAAGCTAAAAAAAGACATCTTATTGCCTTAATTTGCATATTTTGATTACCAGCCATGTTAAAAAATTTTACATGTGTTTATTAACCTTTCATAATTTTGTTTCAAAACTCTTTACATTTAAAGCTCTTTCTGCCATATTTCCTGGAGACATTCAAGGTATTGTTCAATGTTCTTAATTGTCAATGGTCATTCAAAATAGTAAAACTTCTTTTTAGCTGGGATGCAAATTTTACATTACTGCTTAAACTGTTTAGATGGATAGTGGCTGGTTAAAAATGTCTCAGGAAATCTTGCTTTTATAAATCTCCTTCTACCATTCTAATAGTATGCTTTGTGCCTTTTGATGTTATTGTGTTGAAGTATTAAGCATCGATCGGGTTCTGAAAGGAAACAGATGGCCCACTATAAGTGGGTAATTTGAGGAGAGTCTAATAATGAGACTAAATACAAAGGTGTGGTTCTGGTAGAGTGAAACCACCATGGTAGTACAGTACCCTAGGGCTAGAATAGCCGGGATCCATCATCTTCCTTAGTTGGAAGGAGCAAGGATGAGAGTGGATCCAGAAACCTGAAAACAAGGAGGGCCATGTGGAAAGGGCTCTCTCCAGTGAAAACTGTGACCTCAGGGGAGGGACAGCGTTAACCTGTGATACTCTTGCAGGAAGGCTGCTGGGAAACCAAGTGCCCTAAACCCACCCTTCAACCTCCCCTCAATCTGCTGCTGGTGTTCTCCATTGGCCAAACCCAAGTGGAGGCAGAGAGCAAGGGAGCTGTCCCTGTGGTCCCTACAGGTTCCCCTGTTGGGGCTCACAGGACCCAAGGGGGTGAAAGAAGAGCAGATCTGATAGGCAACATGAAAAATATCCAGCACAAAAAACTTCTTGCTATTAAAAAGTCCCTATGACTTTTAACTCTCATCCATAGAAACTGATCTTTTATGATACTTTTTGTCTTAATTCTGCTTTTTCTGATATCCTGTTGACATGTTTTTCTAATGTAATTTAGCCTGTGCATTTTCTAATGGTGCAAGACTAATTTGATTTGATTTGTGGTCTACATAGCATGCACTGAGCTAAGAAAAAGCAGAAAATGCATAGACACTGGGCAGAGGCTACAGGCTGTCCTCTAATATCCATTTCCTTCTCCTCGGTAGTAAGAACACTCTCAATTGTCATCGGGGCACATGGATGCTCAGAACAAACCCTGAGTTTCCCAGCCTTCCTTACAGCTCAGGTGACATGGGAGTTAAGACTTGGCCAATGGGATGCGCAGAGAATCAATGTAGGCAATTCTGGTCATTTCCCTGAAGGATGGAGCATGAGCTTTTCTCCCCCTCCTCCATGCTGCTGCTTGAAGCATAGATATGGGAGAGAGTCACCAGGATGATAAGGGATGCTGGAGCAGTAGGGTCCCTGGACCACCTAATTGTTTATCCACAGACCCTAGATGAGAAAGACATAAACTTCTTGCTTACGTTTCTGTTGTTTGTGTATGACACTAAAGCCAAGCCTAATTCCTAACTGCTACAGATCACAAGGAGCAGAATTTCAGCCATCCATTGAAAGGGGGAAAGTCAGTGGAGATGAACACTTTCTGAGCACCAACTCTTTGCTTTCATCTGTGTTACTGCACTTAATCCTCCCAATAATCCTGCTATTGTCACCATTTTCACTCATGATGAGACTGAGGCTCAGTTTGCTTAAGAAACTGCCCACAGTCACACAGTTAATACCCTGACTAGGTAGGAGTTCCAACCAGGGCATGACTATCTGACTCCAAAGCCCTAGTTCCCTTCACGTCAATCTCCTATAGACGAGTGAACAAAAAAGAGATTCCCAACTGGGCGAAGAGCAAGCTCATGGACAGGCTTCAATTGCTTCATATCCTCTTGTGTGCTTCTGGGAACCAAATAGATAAACCATAGCACCTTGTCATCATAGCAACCGTTGTTTACAACTGGAATTCATTCTTCAGCTCTGAGGAATGGCCAGGAGCCTTCAGCTCTGGGGATTTATGAGTAATAGGAAAGGCTAGAACTCCAGCCTTCTGCTGTCAAAGACAGAGGCCTTGGAAGACGAAGGTACACACTGCACAACATCAAGCATTTGTGACTCACATGCCATCGCCAGCATCGTCCCCAAAATGATCTTGGTTCAAAGAAAATCACTTACCCCAGTGACAATCCCATTTCTCTCATTTACATACCAAAGGTAGGCAACAGGAGGAGAAGAACTATGGAAGTTTTGGGTCATTTTTACACTTCTCAATGGTAGTAAGAAAATGAATTGTGTTAGGGAATGTGTCTGGTCTCTGGGTCTTATTGGGCTGTTATCAGGACTTAATGAAGACCCCACATTTGTAGTTTCCTGAGGTCTCTTTCAGAGAGCTGCTTTGGGCCAGAACGTCAGGGGGCACACTATGAAGTTAGCTCACCTCTAAAAATACTCAAGTTCTCTCTGTTGCGATGTAGCACGAACTCCCCTTATCCATACCCAAGTGTGTATTCCATGTCCTTGGGGTGACAAAGCTGGCCTGGGTCCTATGTAAGAAGGAAGAGAATGACCCCTGCTCCATCTTTTGACTATTTGACCCCAAACACTCTGGATGCTGGTGTTCTCTCCAAGTTTCTCTTTAAACTAACTTACAGACTTTTTGCTCTCTTCTAAGCCACAGACTGAGATTCATCTTTCTTGCATATGAATGTTACAAGGTCATTTGTTGAAAAGACTATCCTTTCTTCATTGAAGTGTTTTGCGTCTTTGTAAAAAATCAACTTACCAACTTCACATCGTATATAAAATTAACTTAAAATGGACAAAGACCTAAATAGAAATATGCAAGAACTGAAACTACAGAATTCTTAGAAGATGGATATGAACCTCCATGATCTTTGTTTTGTAGATATGACAACAAAAACATGAACAATGGAATTTAAAAAACAGATAAATTGGACTGCAACAAAATTAAAAACTTCTGTGCATCGAAGGACATGTCCAAAAGTGACAAGACAATCCACAGAATGGGAGAAAATTTTTTCAAATCATGTATCTGGTAAGAGTCTAGTATCCAGAATATTTTAAAACCTTTACCACTTAACAACAAGAAGACAGCAACTTAATTAAAAAGCAAGTAAAAAAAAAAAAAAAAGCAAGTAAAAGATGTGACATTTCTCCAAAAATGTACAAACGACCAACTGGTGGTTCATGAAAAGGTATTCAGTATCACTGGTCATTAAGGAAAGGCACCTCAAAACCACAGTGAGCTCTCACCTCACACTCACTAGGATGGTCACAATAAACAAAACAAAACAAAGGAAATAGCAAGTGTGGTGAGAACGTGAAGAAACTGAAGTCTCCATACATGGCTGGTGGGAATGTGAAATGCAGCAGCAGGTGTAGGAAACAGTTTAGTTGTTCTTCAGTAAGTGAAACAAAGAATTATCATATGACCCAGCAAATTCCTTTTCTAGGTGTATACCCCCAAAGACCTGAAAACAGGTGTTCAAACAGAAGCCTGTGCACAAAAATTCATAGTGACACTACTCACAATAGCAAAAAGGTAGAAGCAACCAAAATATCCATTAGCTAATGGAAAGATAAACAAAATGTGGTATATCCATACAATACTATATTATTCAGGCATAAAAAGGAATGAGGATTGAAACATGCTGTAACATGGATAAATCTTGAAAACATCATGCTAAGTAAATGAAGCCAGACACAAAAAGCCATATATTATATGATTCTATTTATATAAAATACCCATAATAGACAAATCCTTTGAGACAGAAATCAGACTAGTGGTTGCCCCTGGGGCTGAGGAGAGAGGAGAAAGGGGTGTGATTGCTTGATGGGGACAGCATTTCCTTTGGGGGTTAGTTTTGTTTGTACGTAAAGTCCTCATATAAGTGAAATCATATGGTATTTGTCTTTCTCTGCCTGATTTATTTTATTTAGCATAGTACCTTCAAGGTATTATTCATTCATGTTGTCACAGAGGACAAAGATTTCTCTTTCTTTCTTTCTTTCTTTGTTTCTTTCTTCCTTTCTCTCTGCTGAGTAATATTCCATTGTGTATATATACCATATCTTCTTTAATTATTCATCCATCGATGGGCACCTAGGTCACTTTCATATCTTGGCTATTGTAAATAATGCTGTGATGAACATAGGGATGCATATACCTTTTTGAATTAGTATTTTTATTTTCTTCAGATAAATGACCATAAATGGAATATCTGGATCATATGGTAGTTCTATTTTTAATTTTTTGAGGAGCCTCCAAAATGTTTTCCATAGTGGCTGCACCAATTTATATTCCCACTAACAGTGCATGAAGGTTCCCTTTCTCCACATCCTCTTTAACACTTGCCTCTTGTCTTTTTGATAACAGTCATTCTAACAGCTGTGAACTCATTGTGGTTTGATCTGCATGCCCCTGATCATCAGATGATGATCATCTGATGATCTGAAAAGATGAAAAGATGAAAAGATGACTGGAGCATCTTTTCATGTGTCAGTTGGTCATCTGTAGTCTTCTTTGGAAAAATGCCTATTTAGATCCCCTGCCCATTTTTTAAAATCAGATTTTTTTTTTTTTTTGCTATTACATTGTTTGAGTAGCTCTGCCTCTCTTCCTAGTCCTGATGTGGCCCTTTTCTCCATTGCTGTGGAGTAGCTATTCCACTAGCTTGTCAGGCCTTTTTCAGAGGGGACTGATCCATGTAGCTATAGATTCAGCTTGTCCATGGAAAGAGGTGAGCTCAGGATCTTCTCATATGAACATCTTGCACTACATGTATTTTAAACATCGAATTTGTAATTTGAAACCTTCCCACAGAGAGGGTTCTGGCCTATAAGTTTACACCAAACACTTAAGGAAGAAATAATGCCAGTGTTATACAAACTGTTCCAAAGAATGAAAAAAGAGTAAGCACTTCCCAATTTATTTTATGAGGATAGATGGAAAAAATAAACAAATTGTGAGCAAAGCACATCTAGTGATGTATTTAAAAAATCAAGTTGGGTTTATTCCAAGAATGCATGGTGAAAGGTTAGTTTAACATTCAAAGTTTAGTTTAACATTCAAGCAGTATAACTCACTATATTAATTATAATTGAAAAGAAAAATCAAATAAATATCTCAGTAGATGTAGAGAAATGTATAAAGTTCTCTCTATATAGAAAGACATAGAGAGAATATATATATATGATAAAATAAATAAACTGTTAGCAACTAGGAATAAAAGGAAACTTACTGAATCTGATAAATTGTATCTACAAAAAATTTATAGCAAACATTGTACTTAATGATGAAGTATTGAAATCTTTCCCCCTGAGTGAAGATATAAGACAAAGGTATCTACTATTACTTCTCTTCAATGTTCATTAAAGATTTCAGTCAATGTGTTAAGGCAAGAAAATAAAAATTAATAAAAAGGTACAGACATTAGAAATAAATAAAAATGTCATTATTCACAGGTGATATAATAGTGCTCATAGAAAACTCAGAATAATTTCAGATAAATTATTACAATTAATAATGTATTTAACAAAGTCACTGGGAATAAAATTAATATAGAAAAATCAATTTTACCTCTATATACTAGCAGCATACAATTAAAGAACAGAAATGATTTAGGATACAACTTATGATCCATCAAAAAAAATACCTAGGACTTAATCTAATAAGCAATGTATAAGAGCTCCACAAGATAAAAACAAATTTCATTGGGAGAGTTTTGAAATATTTAAATAAACGAAAGTATATATCATGTCAAGAATTAGAAAGCTCAGTATTATAAAGCTATCTGGAGTCTCCAAACTCTGTCCACACAGAAAGACTCACACATACACATTTAGACAAAGGTGACTCTACAATGCAATGGGGAAAGGATGTTTTTTTCAGTAAAGAAAGCTGTGTAAGCTAGAATTCCACCTGTAAGTATAAAGTCTTGACTTTAACCTAACATCACAGGCAAAAATTAAATCCCAGGTGGATTGTGGATCTAAATGTGAAAGGTAAAACTATGGAACTTCTAGAGTAGTGGTTGGCAAATATTTTCTGTACAGGGTCAGATAGTAAGCCCTTAATGTTTTGTGTGCTATATGGTCTCTGCTGCAACTACTCAGCTCTGTTATTTCAGCACACAATAGCAGCCATAAACAATATATTAATAAACAAGCATGGCTGTGTCCCAATAAAACTTTATTTATAAGAATAAGTGGTAGGCTTTAATTTTCCAGTGCCATGGTGTGCATTCTCCAAAGGAGCCAATATTTCCCCCAGGGAGTGAAAATTCATTCTTGGAGGGAGGGGGAAGACATCTTATTATTTTTATGTATAAAACATAGATATATATACAGCACATAAATAGATAGTGTATGTGTAGTATTAAAGTTTTACAGTGGAGACAGCAATGATTAGGAAAAGATATTAATGAAGTCTACATTGAGGGTAGGATTTTTAGTCTCTATTGCTGCAAAACAATATTACTACAAACGTAATGACGTAAAGCAGCACATCTCTTACAACACAGCTTCTGTGTTCCAGAACACTTAGCTGGGTCCCCAGGAAAACTATTATCAAGGCATCTGGTAGGGCTGGGTCATTTGAAAATTTTCCCGAGGAAGGATCCACTTCCAAGCTCACACAGTTATTGGCAGCCCTCTGTTTCTTACAGGCTCTGGGCCTGAGGACTACAGTTTCTTCTTGCTGTCACCCAGAGGTCACCTTCAGATCCTTGCTATGTGGCTGTCCTCATTGGGAAGCTCACAGTATGGAATTTTTCTTCTTTAAAACTAGCAAAGGAGAGTGTCCCCGAGCCAGACAGCTGTTGTAATCTTAGGTAATATGATGGCAGAAGTGACAAGCCATCAGCTTTACTGTGTTCTATTAGCAAGAAGTAAATTGCAGGTCTCTCCTGCACTCAAGGGGAGGGGATTACATAAGGCATAAATACCAGGAGTGGGGGATGATGGGATCCACCTGTCCATCACAGCTGATAATAAGAAAGGTTAAGAAATCTTGTTCTAGATGATAGCACAGCAGACTGTCTTCATAATCTGAAGGTAGGCAAGGATTTCCTAAGCAGTACACAAAAAGTACTAAGCACAAGGGGACAAAATGATAAAGTAGACTACATTAACAGAGATAATTTCCATTCCTTAAAAAACAAAAAAAACACCATTAGGAAAAAGAAAAGACAAGCAACAAAGTGGGAGGAGACATTTAAAATATGCATGTCTGACAGAGATGAAAAAAGCATGTATGCAGTCTGTATCTAGAACTCTTGTAAGTCATGAAAGACAGACACACCACTAGAGAAATGGGTGAAAGACTTGAATAGGTATGTCTCAAGAGAGGATATCTAAATGCTCAAGAAACAGATGAAGAGGTGTGCTCTGTCATTCATCATTAGGGAAATGCGAATTAAAAACACACCCCAAAGGCTAAAACTATACAGATAAAAATACCCACAAGGATATAGAGCAACTAGAACTCTCTATCACAACTGTACTAATGTAAATTGGTAAAAATCATTTTTGGCAGTGGTCTCTGGCAGTAGATCTTTGTCAGTATTTAGTGAAAATGAACAAACAGATACCCTGTGGTCTGGCAATTCCACTGCTAGACGTGTACCCAATAAAAGCAACAGGTACCAAAATGCTCTCAGCAGCACTGTTCATTAGCAGTCAAAACTCGAAACCACCCAAACGCCCATCAAAGACTGAGTAGATAGAGGGTGGGGTATTTACCTAATGCAAATCTAGATAGCCTAGAGAGGAAAAAAGACTTACTGCTTCATGCAACAACATCAACAACTCTCACAAAATAATACTGGGCAAGGGGAAAAGAGATGTGATTTGCTCGTATAAATTTCAAAAATAAAAAAAGCTAATCTATGATGAATAGAAGTCAGAATAGAGATTTCCCCTGTGGGCAGAGGGACCTACCAGTGACTGGTAGGGGTCATGAAGAAACTTCTGGGGAGCTGGCAATATTCTCTCCATCTGGATGCTGGTTATAATGATTTGTTCACTGGGTTGCACACTTACAATTTATGTATTTTACTATATGCATGTAAGGCTAGAAAAAGTTTACTTTAAAATTATATTCACTGAATTACTAACACCCAAACACAAAAATCTAAATCACTAGTAGACAGAGAAATACAGATTAAAGTAATAATGAAATGTCACTGCATTCAACATCTATTCCTAGAGGACATGTGGAGAAAAAGGAACTCTAACATATTGTTGACGTGTATATTGTTGACATATAATGACAATAATATATTGATATGAACTATTGAGGCTGTTTTGACAAGCAACCTGTAAACACCTATAAAATTAAACTATATAGATATATGTATCCACCTAGCCATAACATTAAGAGAACTAGGATATATAAGGACATATATTCAAGGACATTTATTGCTGCACTGTTATTGTGGGGAAAAACTGGAAGCAAAATTAATGCCTATAAATAGGGGAATGGCTGAGGAAATATGTTTTGGCCATACCATGGAATATTATGTGGCTATTTTATAAAAATGGGAAATATAGTTGTTTGCCCTAGAGGGATTTACATGAGGTTTTATGAAGCAAGATGCAGAGAAGGGTAAGTAACATGTGGTCTTTATATTCTGATAAAAAATAACAGAGAAATAAAGACTCTTATGTACATGAGTGTGTGTGTGTGTGTGTGTGCGCGCGCCCATGCCTATGTATGAAATGATCACATTAGCATAGAGAAAAACATGGTAGGTTCCATACTAGTTTACTAACATGGGTTGGGGTGCAGTTTTATAGAGACGTGAGAGATGAGAAGAGAGAGATTCCAAAAAGAAAAAAAGAGGAAAGCCAAGCAAGACATTTATGTGAATTACCTGCATGTATGCATAAAGAAACTAAATAACTTAAAAAGACAAAGACCAAATAATAACTTTGTAGTCATTTTATGAAAGAGGAAATAAACGATTGAAAAAACTTAATCCACAGGTATGATCCCCTTTATTTGCTTCTAAAATATAACTGAGCAGTTTTTCTTCTTTTTGTATTTTTATTTTATACTTAAAATATGTTTACTTAAAATCTTTGTCTTAAAAATGCTCAGTGCAATAATTATGGCTTGCCCTACCTTTCCTTGTTTTTTTTTTTTTAATAACACACAGTGCCTATTGATGGCATACCACCTCTTCATCTCCCTCCTGCCGTCCACACGGGAACGCGCACGTGCCGAGGCGGGCCCAGGCCCAGGGTTTGTCACGGTGTCACCACTGTCTGGAGGGGTGTCTGGTAGACAGTAGGTGCCCAGTCAATGCTTGACTGGGTTTCTGAATGAATACCTTTTCTGTTTGGACTGCCCTCCATTTGAGTCTGTTTCACTTACTCATGAATTTCTTTAGCACATGTTTAAAGCGTACTTACCATGCATGGCATAGGATCAAGCAAAGGAAGAAAACATGACCCATTCCTCCTCAGCGGCATGCATTCCAGTGGGAGAAAAGGCCAGAAAGTCAGTGACTATACAGGACACAATGACAGAGGTAAGCTTGATGTATTAATGGAAGGCCAAGTATTGGGACTTCACTCCTAATTCAGCCCACTTGGGGGTGCGAGCGTAGGAAAGCTTCCAGAAAGCACCAAGGCTGGGGAGGAAACCACTCTGAGGGCAGGGAACAGGCCATAGAGCAGGAGCCAGAGTGTCCAAGAGAATACCATAGGAAGCCTGGTTGGAAGGGGCAGGAGAGACCAGGAAGGGCTGGGAAGGGCTTCTGGATAGTATGAAGCTCAGTATCAAGCCCTCCTGGTCCAGGCATGAATCGCAGTATAAATCTTGTCCTGTCGTCTCTGCCAGAGTTGCGTTTCAGGGGAATGGATCAAGGCAGGTACTAAATTCTCAGTGCCCTTTGCTGGGTTCACACACTCCTGAGGTTCATCTCTGGGCCTCTGCTAGTGAATTTCTGCCACCGTGACTCTGCTTAGGGAAGGGAAGGTTCAAGGCTTCAAGATGCTGCTATAGGACCCAGTTCTCTAGTTCAGATGGTTTGTAGAGCAAGGGGCAGCCCGGGATCTTCCTGAGAGCACATTAGTTCACCAGATTCCTGTATAAGAATTATTTTCTCATCCCTGACTCAGTGATGAGCTAAGAATTCCTCTTTATGCAAGAGTTCTATCTATGCACTTGGTGTGAATCCCCATAGCAACTGGTTATACTGATTTTTGCTCAGTACACTCATTCCTTTTTCCCGGCACCCCTAGGGTTAGTAATGATAACATCAGAAGTTGTTATGAATTGGATTATTACCATGGCCCATTTAATCTTCACAAGAATCCTGCGAGGCCATCACTGTTATTATCGCCATTGCCCTGATGGAGAAACATTCTTGCAAGAATAAGTCACTTGCACAGAGCTTAGCAGCCACACGACGACACAGTTGCACATGCTGACATCCCAGCCTTTACGAACTAGGGAGGCATGCTTCCCCAAAAGCCCCGATCCGCAGAAGACTGAGCTCCCGTCCCTTCCCAGCTCTGTCTGGGATTCCTGGGGAATATTGGTGTGTTCACCAAATGCCTCCTAGATTCTTCCCACCTCTGGGTGTCATCTGGCTCTGAAACGCGGCTTGCTCTTCGGAATGTTGCCTTTGCCTTTCCTCTGCTGAACTTAACACAAGCTGGCCAAAGGGTTGGCTCTGAAGACGGGATTACCACACAGAGGGTTACCCTGCATGGTAGCGATGGCCACCCTGAGTCCACAGGCTCAGGCCCCTTCATGGGGACCCACTACTGCCCTCCTCTTTCCCTTGATGCTTGCTCATCTCACGGGGGATAGTCTATTCTCCCTGCCTTACCCCAATCTCCTTGTCCATACGTCTGCTCCAAAAGAAGTGTTCTTGAGCATGACGGCCCAAGCTGAAATCCAGCTGAATCATTTCCCAATGACAGCCAGTTTTCTCTGACTTAATTCTAGGCCCACCTTCTAAGTACTTATTTTCTAGTCCTATGATTCACCTCTTGCAAAAATGAATGGCAATGAGAAATCATCTTCCTTCAAGAAAACCCAACCCTACGCACAGGAATACAGTCTTGCCCTTTGGTCCTTAAGATATATACAAACCCAAAGTTACAAATCAAGACATTTCCCAATCTCTAGCTTAGTCTTGGAAAATACCATGTGTGAGCTATCAACAGTCCAAGCCACACCAAGGCCATTCCTTTTTCCTCTTTCCTCCAGCAACGGTGTTGATTAGACTGGTACGGCTTTCTGTCACCCTCAGTTATCTCCTTCAAAAACTTGTGACCAAGTGTTTGAAGAGTAACACAGAGACAGCTCCCAAGAATAAGCATCATTACACCAAGAAAGACAGCCTAATCCAGGGGTTGTGAAAGAATATAGGAAGTAAGTGTTTCTAAGGAGATGCAAATTGGTCCACCCCTCCCCACCTCCACCACTATCATTCAAGGTGACCTATTAGCATTGTTATATGTAGAAACTTTGTTCTTTGGAAATCCACTGTATTTGCTTTGCTTAATCAGAATGGCCATTGCCCAATAGCAAACCCAAGAAGCCTCCTCTAGCAACAAAGAAAATCACTTGAGCTTCTGAAAGCACAGTTCTGTTTCAGCTTTGACCTTCCTTGTCAGGACTACATAAACTCCAGGACCAGTTTTTGGCTTGAAGATCAAACTCAGAATGTCTTGGCTTTCTTTTCTCTGAACAGCCTCTGCATGGAGGAAGTTTCCAAAGCAGATGGTCTAAGAGCGACAGTCGCTGACATCCCTGTGCATGGTGTGCTGTGTACCACCACATCGAGCGCCCTTTCTTGTTTTCCAGCAAAGACAGTGAAACTCAGAAAGGATATATGGTTGGCCCAAGGTCTCATAACTAATAACTGGGAGAGGCACCATTGAACCCAATCAGTCTGCCTCCAGCCGTCTGAACAGTGACTTGCAGGTGGCAAATAAAAGCCCCACCGACAGAGGAGAGCCACTGAAGATACTTCCCCTTCCACAGCAGAACATGGGTACCATGACTGTCTCTTGGTGCACACAGAGAAGCTGATGCCCCTCCATGGTGCATTTCTCTAGCTTTGTGATGCAATTTCCATTTTTCCACTATCAAGAGCACTTGAGTGTAGTCCCTTTGGTTCTCTTCTGAACATCGTTATTTCCTTTAGGACTGGCTCATTCTCCAGGGCTGGCACCTGTGCAGATGCTCACTGGCCCATGTAGTCACTGTGGGCCCTTATCGACAAGCTGTCTCTGCTGGGAGGCTGCAGGGGTCAGTTAGGGGGGAAGGGATTGCTCAAGAAGAAGGGGATTTGGAACTCAATCTAACTCAAGGGAGGTCACGAGCTTGACTCATTCCTCTTCTGTTTTTCTTTCTCTGCAGAGTCCTTCTCATGCCGTGTGGGATCTCCAAGGGTTCTTTTCCCCCTTAGCTTACCAAACATCCCAGCTATTTGTTTTGGATGTGGAGGTGGAGACTGACAACTCTTTATGGTGTTTCTTAATCAGGCCCTGTGTTTAATAGACACTCCTTTGCATCTGTGGTATTTGGTTGAGTAAGTGCATTGGCTCCTTTATCTAAATTCTTCTACACAAAAGGTGACTTTTAAGTGAATTTCATGTCTTGAATGAATGAAGTCTCAGAACACCAAATATTGTGAATGTGATGACTGAATCATCGTCGATAATATTTGAGAGCTCATAGAGAACTGGAGACAGGCCACAAAAGGGGAGACAGACAAATGCTGAATATTTTTCACGTCGACAAGAATGGAAGGCATGTGAGAATTGTAGACTGATGAGTGTGACGCCTCATACCAGCAAAACACTGGAGTGGACTAATAATTAGATGGGTTTTGTACAGCAAATCACCATGTACAAACATGGGTTCTCAATGAATAGCTTACAGAAAATAACCTGCTCTGTTTCTACTTGGTTATTTGCCTAATGGATCAGGGACCACTGTGGGTCAGCCACTGTGAACTATTTGACAAAGTTTCTCTGGAAATCTTAATAGATAAGATGAAGAAATGTGAGTTGGCTGCTGACAAATGAGGTGAATTTGTAACTAACTGAAGAACTAAACCTAAAGGATGTTGATAAGATATTTTTAATCAACTCAGACAAGAATATTTATGACACGCTTATCAGATTTGCAAACAGTGCCAAACTGGGAGAGGTAACTAATAATCTGAATGACAAAATTTGGATTCCAAAGGCTCTTCATAGACTGGAACTTGGACCAAAGCTAGTGATAACAAAATGAATGGGGATAGTGTAAAGTTTTTCATTTAGGTCCCCCCCCCCCAAAATCCAATTATACAAGTACAGGAAAGAGTAGATATGAGTTATCAGTAATTCCTGTATTAGAGGGGGATGCTTTGGGCTGCAAGTAACAAAAATACCTGATTCAAGATGGTTACAACAGTTTATCATCTCCTATAATAAAGGAACTTCAGGTTTGAAAGCTTTACCCCTCTGAGACACTCTAGGTTAGAGGTTCTCAACCATGGTGGAAGGATGAGGGACAGATTTGCTCCTGGAGGGATGGTTGGCAATGTCTTAAGACATTTTTGGTTATCACAACTGAGGAGAAGGGAGTATTCCTGGCACCTAGTAAATAGAGAAAGGCCAGGGATGCTGCTAAGCTTCCTACAAAGAATAGCAAGCTCTCCAAAACAAAGAATGAGCTGGTTCAAAATGTCAATAGTGCTAAGAAATCCTGATTTGGAGTAATCCAAATCTACCCCTGGAGGTAGGGGTGTGAATGGATTGCCTTTCTCAGAGTCAAATGAGAGAAGAGTGGATAGCTGAACAAAACTGGGGTTTGTTAGGAAGAAAGAAGGGAAGAAGTGCATTGGAAAGTCCACCATAAAGACAAGGCACCCACATTAAAGATATCTATTGCTTTTGATGACCATGAGCCAAGGTCATTGTTAGCACGTGGAAAGGTCTTTGTATGAATTTTAAAAAGGCACCCCCTTCCTCAGATATTTTACTGCCATCTACTGGAAAATTATTATAAGAAATATATAAATCTACAATAAGTTGTGAATAGAGCCCCCTAGAGTTGTGCAGTACACAAATTCACAACCGTTTAGAGCACCTCTTCTGTGAGTCTAATGTGATCCAGCTATGTGCAATGACAGTGAAAGAGGTAGCTTAGGATTTTATGAACAGAACTGTACACCCCATGCAAAGAAAGCAAAGACAACAAAAACAAACAAACAAACAAACAAAAAACCCTTACTATATTCTACATTCATAAGACCACAGCTAGATTTCTTAATCAAATTTTTGGTTCCATGGTTTAAAAAGTGACCAAGGAAATTGGGCCAGAAGTAGAAGAGCCAAGAAGTCACAATATATGAAAAGTGATTCAAAAAATAAAAAAGGAAGTGGAGCTGTAGCCAACACTAGTAGGGTCCTCTACAATTATCTGAAGAGTGTCAAGGGGAGGGAGTTTCAGAGACTTGGATTTGCTTTACATAAGGAAAGTTCTGCAACTAGGGTTTCCACTCAATAGAAGATGAACCAATATTTGTCAGCGATCGGGTTTCTCAGCTATAAAATGAAAACATTAAATCTAGATCTCCAGGTTCTTTTCTGGTGTCCAAGTGGAGCATGGCCTTCGGGCTACAAAATTAGGAGTGTGACGTGTGAACATAGAGCTAACTGTGACTGCCAAGCTTTTCCTCCCCGTTCCTCACTCTCCTTGTACACATTTGAACAGTTTGGTGCCTGGATTTGCCATAATTAATTTAATCAGTCCCCAACTGATAAACCTTCAGGTTGTTTCCAATTTTTCGTGATTAAAACCTTACTGCTATAAACAACCTTCTATATAACTTTTGGGCACTGGTATAAATATTTTTATAGGTTGAGTTCCCAGGAATGGAATTGCTGAGTAAAAGGGACAGACACTGCAAAGTTAGTCCTCCTTAATAATTTGCTTCAATTTATACCTGCAGCCCCACCAAAACTGCACAATTACACTAAACCATATCCGTCAAACTGAAAAATTTGAATTTGAATTTCTTTGACTTTTAGTAAGGTAGGGCATCTTTTCTTATGTTCATTGATTTCTATGAATTACTTTTCATAATCTTTGCTATTTTTCTGAGTTATAAGCAATATATAGAATATTTATATATTATGGATACTATGTCCAGTTTTGCCTTTGTCTTTTTAAGTCTATTTAGGTCTTCCACTTGACAGAAGTCATTAATAAAATCAGATTTAGGGCGCCTGGGTGGCTCAGTCATTAAGCGTCTGCCTTCAGCTCAGGTCATGATCCTGGAGTCCCTGGATTGAGTCCCACATTGGGCTTCCTGCTCTGCGAGACACCTGCTTCTCCCTCTCTCACTCCCCCTGCTTGTGTTCCCTCTCTAGCTGTGTTTCTCTCTGTCAAATAAATAAAATCTTTAAAAAATAATAAATAAAATCAGATTTAATACAATCTGACATTTTTAAAATAACTTTTAGGCTTTAAGTTATGATTAGAAAGGTGTTTCATATGGAAAGATTATACAGGTATTCTCCAATATTTCATGGAAAGATGTTTTACACTTAATTACTTAATTAGTCTGAAATTTATTTCTGTAAATGGTGTCAAGGAGCTAAAAATGCCTTTTTTTCCCCAAATGGATATCTACATATTCTGACTCCATTAATTTTAAAAAATCCTCCCCACATTAGTATGACTGTAACCTTTTCATATACTTTACATACTTAGTTTTTTTATGTTATTACACTCATCTGTTATTACACTCTATTCTCTTCCATTAATCAAGTTTTCTTTTTTTGTAACTCACTCATGCAATTTCCATTACTGTACCTTTATAGTATCTTTTTTTTTTTTTTTTGTATAGTTGATCTACAATGATCTACAATGCTATGTTAGTTTCAGGTGCACAAAAGGGGGATTTGACAGTTTCATACACCGTTCAATGCTTACCGTAAGTTTAGTTGCATCTGCCACCGTACAACATTATTATGGTATTATCGGCTACATTCCCTGTGCTATACTTTTCATCTTTGTGATGTAGTCCCTTTTTTATGGTTCATAAAGCAAATTCCCTTTTCTTATTTTGCAAAATTATAATTGATTTTCTGTGTTCAGATGTTAAAATCCCATTGGGCTTTTTACCAGAATTATGTCAATAACAGAGCAATTTGGGAAAAACTGATATTTTTATACAACTAAATCTACCCATCCAAGAACTTTTTGTGTCTGTCCATTTATTAATTCAAACATTGCTCTACCTTTTAAAATATATATATTTTTCCACATACACATATTTATACATTACTTGTTAAATTTGCTTCTAATTATTTTGTAGTTAAGCATACTCTCTGAATTATATTTTTTTTACATTTTATTTTCTAACAGTTGTTGGTAGTATTTAGGAAGCCTATAGATATTTAGTTTTTTATATAGATTTAATCTGTCTGCCTCACAGAACTTAATTATTGTCTGCATACTTGATGGTTGATACTCTTGTGTATTTCAGTTACTCATATCACCCATAATAATGAGTAATAAAAAGTGTTCCCTCTCTATTTACTGTATGTAAATCTTTATTTGGTTTTCTTATCTCACTGTTTGGAAATGATGGTTTGCATCTTTGTCTTGTTCTTGTTACCAGTGTTTCCCCATTAGGCATCATGGTTGCAGTAGTTTTATAATGACTAATTTTTATCAAGTTAATAAACTTGCCTTATTTTTCTGGCTTACTAGGAGTTTTTTTTGTTGTTGTTATCAAGGACAGAATTTAAATGTTGTCAAATGACATTCTGGCATCTATTGAGATGATCATAATTTTTTCTTTAATCTATTAATATAAATTAATGAACTGTCTGATATCTAACTAGGTTTAAATTTCTGGAGTGCTTAATCATAATATTTTTATATTTTAATACATTGCTTGCTTGGAAATTTCTAATGATTTACGTAGGGCTTTTACACTTCTATATATTGGTCCGTATTTTGGTGCTATTTTTGTTCGATTTTAGTATCAGCATTAAATGAGTCTCATAAAATTATTCTGAAAGGACTTTATTGCTAAGTATAGGTAAGAAACATATGTGCTTTGGAGATACAGAACTCACTTTTAAAATCATCTACCTAAGATATTTTGGGTGTTAAAAATTTTATTACATTTATACTTTCTTCTGTGTTTATTAATCTTTTTAGGTCTTCTGCCTTCTCTTGAGCCAATTTTACTGTTTATATTTGCTATGAAAAGAGCCCATTTCATTTAGAATTTCAAATTTATAGACATAAATCTATATATGATTTTGAATTTTTAAAATGTTCCTCCAAATATATGATTATGTTCACTTTCCTATTTATAAAATTATACATTTATATTCTTTTGTACTCTTTTCTTTTTTCCTTGCCATTCTTGGAAGAGGTTTGTCTCTTTTTAAAAATCTATTCAAAGGGGGGCACCTGGGTGGCTCAGTCGGTTGGGCGACTGCCTTCGGCTCAGGTCATGATCCCAGAGACCCAGGATCGAGCCCCACATTGGGCTCCCTGCTCGGCTTGAAGCCTGCTTCTCCCTCTCTCACCCACCCCCCCACTTGTGTTTCCTTTCTGGCTGTGTTTCTCTCTATCAAATAGATAAAATCTTTAAAAGAAAACAAAAATCTATTCAAAGGAACTCCACAAGAACACCAATTATATCTGCTCTTCTCATCTTAAGATCCCCACTGGTTATGTGTGGTATCTGGTCCACACCTAGCACAGACTAAATATTTACTGTTGGGGTAACTGATAGAGCCTTGTTTTGACTTCCTGCATCAATTCTTTTTTTTCTTTCTAACGCATCTGTTTCTTCCCCCTACTTTCTTTTGATGTTTTATTATTTCTCTTCTAGTTTCTGAAACACAACTTGCAGTCACTCCCTTTCAATCTTTTATTTTTAATAACATAAAGCAATGACTTCTACTATGAGTGCAGCTTTGGCTTCCCCTCATAAGTTTTGACTTATTGTTTCCTTTGCTGTTTATTTTTCCCTAGAAAAGAATTTAAAAAAATATTTCTAGTGATTCCATTTTTAGAAAATTTCTCGGTTTTGTTTATTATTGCTACCTTTATTGGTATAAATATACCAACCAAAGTTGGTATAAACCGACTACGGTCGGTTTTGTAAATTAATTGAGAATCTGTTTAGGTATTTGTACATGGTCAATTTTTGTAAATGACTCACAGGTATTTGAAAAGAAGATATTTTTCTATGTGTTGGGTATAAATTTCTATAGCAATCATTAAATCAAACTTAACAGTTGCATTATTTTAATCCTTTAGAGTGTCTAATTCTGACAAAAACATGCTGGAACCTCCCACGATGATTGTGGTTTCATTGAGTTCTTGCATTTCCAGCAGTTTATACCTTTCTATTACTAGCTTCCAATACATAAAGCTTCATGAATATTGTATATTTTCATTGATTATAACTTAATAAATATAAATTATCCCATTTTTCTGGTCTAATTTTTGCCTTGAATTCTACTTATTCTGATATCAATATTGCCATCCCTATTTCTATTTTCCTAATTCTTATTCATCCTCCCCTTCCTGTCTCTCTCTCACACACACAGGCATTTCCCAGTATATTTTTGTTCATATCATTATTTTCCACCTTTTGTATCAGTTTGGTTTATGTGTTTCTCTTATAGGTAGCACAATACTGGATCTAGCTTTTATAGCCAATCTGAGTTTTTTTAAAATAGAAAATGTAACTTAGTCACTTAGTTTTGTTATTTTTATATTTGATCTCATCCCTGACATTTTATCTTCCAGTTTCTATTTATTAATAAAAAACTTAGAACTTTTCTAAGTTTTACTGGATAAGTTTTTTGTTCCTTTTATTCTCTAGTGGTTTCAAAGTCCTACATTCTATTTCTAGCCTACCATTGGTCATCCCTAATTTGTAATAAATAAATCTGAATAAAATATGCACATGAATAAGTAACTAGAATCTCAAAAAACAAAACGAAAATTTTAATATGCTTTTTCAATTGTCTTTTTCCCCTGTCTTCCTATTCCCTAGATTTTTACAGTTATGTTTTTCTTTTTGTAATCCTTCCATGAAAACTTGCATTAAGTTTCCAAATCCTGTTACTAACACATTTATTTGAGTTAAACTGTTTCTTATATCCTGGATCTTCTCTTTTTCTGGGTTTGTTTTTCTCTGATTCATTTTCATTTTATTTCTCTTTAACCCTTCCAGAAGGGTCATACAGGTATTTTGACTTTTGTGTTCAAGGAATGCCTTTCTCTGACTCTCACATAAAAACATCAGTTGGGAAGGAGTAAATTTCTAGGTTCCCATTATTTTCCCTAGAAAATGTAGGTTTGCACTGCCTTCTAGGCTCCAGGAGTGGGGTTTTCCTGGGGTGGGAACTGAGCCACCAAACTGATGGTGGCTTCCTTTCAGAACAGGTGGGCTGGGAGTAGAGCAGCAGGCTAGAGTTCTTAATAAAAGACGCACAGCTATAAGGGCACCCTTCTCATGCTCAAGCACTATGCTTTCTTTTCCCAGAGGTACTTTGGTGGGTTAAAGAGCATTGGCCAAGATAGAGTGAGGAGATCTGGGCAAACCCTGGAGACCATCAGGTTGCTCCCTGCTGATGGCTTCTTGACCTCTAGCAAAGTTATTGATGTCAACAGTTCAGTGTCAACAGGAAGAAGGAAAGGAGTTGCCTCTGTGGGTGCCGAGGCCTTAGGGGATTTCACCATCCTTCAGATTCCTTTCAATTCTCCATATTTGTGATACTGCTCAGAGCTAACTGGGGCCCTGCCACACCCTCTTCATTCCTCAGTCTGCACTGAGACTTGGTAAGGAAGACACACAACATAAACTTGCCACTCTTCCCAGCGTGGGGATGGGGGGGGGGGGCCTAGAGGGGTGGAACGACCCAGTTGCCAGTTCATGTCTATTCAGTTTGCCAAGTGAGACTGTCCCACCACATACCCATTAGCTTTCCCTATGGCTGCAAACATTGGATCCTTTGAAGTTCTATAGGGGAGACCCCTGCCCTTAATTTTAGGGGTGATTCTCTTCACCTCTAACACCTACTCACTTCTGTATAATCAGCTGTCCCTCCTCCTATCTATTTAATTTCTTCCAGAAATTCCTATAAATGCCTTCCTGGTCTGGAATTTTTCTAACTTTTATTCTCACTGGTGTTTTTAGTGCATCTTTGGGAGGTGCAAGACTCGATCTGCCATCCTAGAACTGTATCATGAAGGTCCAGGAGTGTGGCGGTCAGAGGGAGCTAGGGAGTGGGCACCAGGCTGGGAGAACCAGATGTACAAAGGTACTTGTGTGAAGGGGCATGACCTGTCAGGGGGCGGACAGGGATAGCTGGACCACTGTCATCGTTTATCTGTTGGAGGGGTGCGGCCAGGGTCAGGGTTGGGAGATGCTGGTGGCAGGCAGAGAATACATCATGAAGAGCCAACATGCAATGCCAGAGTTTGAACTTTGTTCTGCAGACTCTGGCAGTTGTAGAAACGGGAGTGAAGCAATTGATTTTTGTGTTTTAGAAACCACCCTGTGCTGACAGGGTGGAGAACGATGGATGGTGCTAGGAAACAAGAGGTGGGGAGAAGAAAGAGGCAACTACACCAGAAGGGGCAGGAGCTGTGAGCACCGGAACTAGGGCAGTAGCCTGGAGCACCGAGGAGCAGATGGATAGCAGAGATAACTAGGGAACTCTAGTCACTCAAACCTAGCGACCTATTGGATCTGGGGGGTAAGGCAGAGGTAGAGTCAGGGATGACTCAGAGGTTTCTGGTTTGGGCAACTCAGAGGATTATGTTGCTATTCATCAAGATAGGGAATACGGGAGGAGAAGCAGGTTTGGGGGGAGAGATAATGAGTTCAGTCTTAAACTTACTGCTCTTAAGGAGCCTGCAAAGTGACAAAGTGTTGATGTCAGTAAATTGGGCCTATGGTTGGGTCTGGGGCTCAAGAAAGAAGATGCATGTGAGAGTCATTAGTGTGTGCGGTAGTTACTGCTAGCGTGTGTGAGATTGTCCCGAGACCATGTAGACCGGGCAAGGCCAGCTTTGTGGGTGTGTGACCATGCAGGGCCCTGGGCTCAGAAGGGAGCTCTGCTGTTGCCATTTTGAATCTCTCAATAACTTTTAAATTGAGCACCTCACATTTTCATTCGCTCTTGTGTAGCAATTTTTGAGAGTAAGGACAGAAACCCGATGCTCTGAAACACTAGGCTGCACAGGGTGGGTGATGTACGAGAAGGCTGGTGAGGCTGTGACGGAGCTCTGAGCCCGGTGAGAGGAGATGCAGGAGAGATGGGTTGTGGTGGTGAAGGGGTGAGGCTCCCAGGAGTGCCATGCCGTGCAGAGGAGAGTTGACAAGCTGTGAGGGGATGGGGGCTGCAGCCAGGCTGCACTGTTGGGGAGATAGAAAAGGTCAGGACTTGGACAAGAAGAGTCAACAAAACAGACATTTATTTTGGTGAGAAGATACAGAGAAAGTTTCAGAATCGGACCACTTCCTACCTTCTGTTGCCGCTATCGCAGTACAAACCCCCAGCAGTTTTCGCCCGGACCACTGCAATATCCTCCTGACTCATCTCCTCACGGCGATCATGCTAAAGATTAAATCAGATCATGTCACGCATGAGACCCACCAAGGCTTCTCATCTTAGCAGAACCTCAAGTCTGCGCTGTGGTGAGCGAAGCCCTAAGGGATGGAGTCCCAGGTCTGGGTCTGTTACTGCTCTACTCCACGATCAGCATGTCCTAGCCAGGCCTGCCTCTGTGAGCTCCTCCAACATTCTCAGCTTTGCACTCGACAGCCCCTCTGCCTGGAATTCTCTTTCACCACAGATGCCCTGATACCTCCCCCTCTTCTTGGGCTCCCCTCAACTATCCCATTTCAGTGAGATTGCCCCTGGCCAGGCTGTATGTGCCCTCTCCCCCTTACCCTGCTTTATCTTCATCACAGCTCTTAACGTCTCCTGACTTTCTGTGTAGTTAGTTTTTTGCTTTTGCCTCCCCACCCCTCTGAGGGGGAAACTTGGCTTTGTTTGGTTTATCTGGCTTGTCTTGTAGAGGAATGATGGCCCTGGGGACAGCAGGAGCTAGACAGACCCCATTTCCCATGCCAAAAATGGCCTTATGTCGTCTATTGGTGAGACAGAATATGCATTTGTTTGTTTGTCTGTTTTTTAATATATACCTCTTTGTTGCACAAAAGGATTTAGGGCAGCTTACAAAGATGTATCGAATTCAGCAAGATGACATAAATTAGAAGCAGGTGAGAAAGAAAAAAATGGAAAAGCCTGGGTAAAGCCATAAAAATGGAGCCAAGGATGGGACTAATACAAAATAAACATACCATAAACTTTGATCCACTTGCTGGGGGTGGGCCACAAATTTGGCTCTGAAACTTCTAACAGTCAGTGCCAAGATGAAACCCGATCAGCTGCGTGGCTCCCAGGAGCCTCAAGATTAAAGCAAACCACTTGCCTATGGGAAGCACCAGCATTCCTGATGCAGAGAAGGCAAAGCAAAGTCTCCTTAACCCATCCCAAAGAGGAGAGCAGGTAAGACGGTGAGCCCCGGTCTCAGACGTGTCTTTGCAGGAGGCCATGAGCTCTGTTTCTTGCATTTGCCGGCGAGGTGTGGAAGGGAGTCTTGCCTGATAGGAAGTGCGTTTAACTGAGGGCGGGGCATATGAGGTTCAATGCAGCTAGGGAAGCCCTGGGGGCCTAACATGGTCCAGTGGTAGTTGTTAGAACACATGGTGGAGGAGGTCGTCTGCCGATCTCTGAAGTGATGCTGTTGAAGGAGAGCATCTCAAGGCCAGGTTCAGGCAAATGCTGGGCAGCTGCACGTTTTCATGACTGGCACCTTGCCTGAAGCCCTTCAAAGTGATGAAGTTTCACATGAGACCCAATGACCCACCAAATGTCAAGCTAGTGAGAGGTTGGACATGTTCTTGTGAAAACCAAAGAGGCCTGACGAGGGCCATGATTCTTCCCCGCAAAATAATGATGGGCCCAGTGAAATCTATGGCTAGCCACCTGAGCCTGGGAACATTTTATAGCAGAGGCAGCCAGATAACAGCCCACTTCTATTTAAGTGTCAATAAAGTCTCCAGGGGTGCTTAGCTCTGAGCAGTCTCCTTCCTGCTATCCCTTCCAAGATAAACCGTTTGTGAAATGTACCCCAAGGTAGTTGTGAGAAGGCCCGTGTGGGCTGATTCACTACCACCGAAAATAATGACAGCCACCTAAAATAATGACTTTGCTGATAAAGTATTTGATCTGAAGTCTTTCTTTCTGGCAACAATTAGATCACAGGCCAGCGGTCTCCTGGGCCCAAATGCGAAAATCCAGCTGACCCAGAAACCCTAGACAGTGGGCCGTTGGGAGGCAGAGCCAAGACGGAGACGCCCCTCCCCAGCCCCATGCCCTGCCCCTGATAAAGATCCCAGTTGCCTCCCTGCCTCCCTTGGGTGTTGAAAGGCTCTGAGATAACGAAGCACCCGCCCCTCCTCTGAGTTCCTGGGAAGGAAGGTGCTAGGCAAATAAAAACCAAGGCCTGGGTGAAGAGGACCAGGAAGACTTGAATTGCAAGGCGGGCTCCAGACTCACCAGCCCCTCCACGCCCCTCAGGGCCCCGGGTCCCGGGAACTAGGCTCTCCGCGCCATGACCAGGCCAAAGAAACAGACTGGTGGTTCTTCTGGGGATCATCCCTAAACTTTTCTTGACAGGGAACAAAACACTGTCAATCCACAGATACTGAACGCGCTGCACAACCAAAGTCCAGTGTGCCCCGGAGCCCCAAGAAGCCCCAGCGTCATTCATGGCGACCTTCTAGCTTCCTGGCTCTGTTAGAACAGCCTCTGAGAACCCCACCCACTATCCCCACCAACCCCTTGTAAGTCTCTCGTCTCTCCGCAGCCCCGTGGCAGCTCTGGCCCTATAGAGGCTCAGCCCTGCTGCCCTCAGCTACGCACCCCTCCTGCTCCCCCTTCCGGCCCCTCAGCCCCCTCAGCCCTGCTGCCCTCAGCTACGCACCCCTCCCGCTCCCCCTTCCGGCCCCTCAGCCCCCTCAGCTCTGCTGCCCTCAGCTACACACACCTCCCGCTCCCCCTCCCGGCCTCTCAGCTCCCTCAGTCCTCTGGCCTTTGACCTGGCTGGACTCTCTCCCTCTACTCACCGCCTTGCTGACTCTTTGAGGTTAGTCCTAGTGACCCTTCATGTTAGCAGGGCCAGAGATCTCTTTCAACCTGCCCCACAACCACAGGGAGCTGGGTGGTTGGGGATTCACTGTTACTTCAAGAAACAAGCTCAGAATTGGTGTCGTTGTTGGAGTAGTGTTGCTGGGGTCCAGAGCCCACGGCCAAGAAAGAATTCTGTTTTCTTCTTCTTTTTCTTTTTCATTATTTCAGTTAGCCAACATATAGTACGCCATAAGTTTTTGTCGTAGCATTCATGAGTTGGGTATAACACCCAGTGCTCTTAAAGAATTACTTAAAGTTCTTTGGGACAAAAGGTGGCTTTATTAAAGCACAGGGGCAGGATCCATGGGCAAGAAGAGCTGCTGCCCCGAGATTGTGAAGCCAGCTGGTTACAGACTTTGGGGGTGGGGGATGTAAAGAGAAAGGGAAGTTCCAGAAGGATTTTCAGACGCTGAAGAAGATTCACAGGATACTGGAGGCCTGGTTATCGTCAAGTTAAGACATTTTTTTTTCCCTCTAGTGAGGCATTAACATTAAGACAGTTGGGAGTTTCCTGGAGGAGTTACACTGTGCCTGCCTCAAGTGTTCGTCAAGGGGCTGAAGGTCATGAGCACATTTGATTTTATCTACATTTCCGTCTGCCTCTGTTTCCCACACCAGAATCATTCCCTGGTTTTCCCACAGACAGGTCACTAGTGAATATCTACAAAGGGAGCTGAACTCAAAACTCCGGGCTCCCAGCCCGGAAGTCACCACGCCCACCCTGTCCCCAAGCCAGCCATCTTATCGGGACAGGCAGCCTTACAGAAACACCGCTGGGTGGACAGGTCCACGGGAAGGAGGCGTGAAGCAAGGGAGTGGAGATCTCCGCATCTCTGGCTTCATTTCATGGGACCAGAGAATGACCCAGCTGGAGGGAACCCGAGAGTTTCCCCCATTGTAACCCTTCACTTCACAGATGGGGAAACTGAGGCTCAGAGAGCGGGATGGGGATACAAGCTCGCAGCTTCGACACAGCATGCCCATGATCAGAGCTGGGCAAACTGCGGGGCTCAGTCAGGAGCGGGGGCGGGGGGGTGAGCACCTGCTGCTGAGGGCGGGCGCGTCAGATTCTCACTCACCCTCTCACGCCCATGCAAACACCTCCCCTCCACCTTCCACACATCTAAGCCGCCCTGGACAAGTCCTGGCCTTTAGATCTTCTGGAAAGAATATGAAACTGAAGGGTGCCTGTGTGGCTCAGTCGTTAAGTGTCTGTCTTCGGCTCAGGTCATGATCCTGGAGTCGTGGGATTGAGCCCCCGCGTTAAGCTCCCTGGTCAAGCAGGAAGCCTGCTTCTCCCTCTCTCACTCCCCCTGCTTGTGTTCCCGCTCTAGCTGTGCTTCTCTCTGTCAAATATATATATATATATATATATATATATATATATATATATATATATATATATATATATATATATATATATTTTTTTTTTTTTTTTAAGGAAAGAATATGAAGTTGGGCATTAGCAGCCCCAGTTGGTAGCTGAACCTTTGGGTGGCCTTGGTCTCTGGGCTGCTGAAAACACTGAGCTCGTGAAGAGAGGCTCAGAATCTAGGATGGCTTCCAGTCAGGAGATCAGAAAGGTCCTGCCCCAAGTATCAGTATTCTGTGTTCAGTACTAGACTCCCCCTTCCACCAATCTTTGGATTCATTTCGCTCCCCTTTCACGGGCCTAGAGGCTACGCTGTAGTTTCGCACTCTGTTTAGGGCATAGGCTTTAAAATGAACTTGCCTGTTATTGTTATGGGACCTTTGAGCATTGCTACAATGTCTGGGGGAAGAGCCACCCTCCCCAGACCTGGAGCCCTGAACCCCCAAAGCCCCACGGAAAAGCCGTGTCCTCAGTTGTGTCTGTGGGGTCAGTAGAGACTGTGGGAGCCAAGAGGAGGAGGGAAGAGAAAGAGCCTGAGAGAGCTGTAAAAGTGAGGAGGTAATCACGGGAGAAGTTCCTCTCCATCATTAAAGAGGCTCTTAATTAAGGTCCCCGAAATAGATACCGAAAACAAGCAGCAGCTGTGGGAACCCGATCTGGCAGGCAGAGCCAGGCCGCCCAGAGGTACTGGGTGTTAGCTGGCCGGCTCCTCACCTGTCATTAGGGAATGGGAAATCGCCCCACATCAAAGACAGCCAGGAAGGAATGTGACAAATGCCATTCACCTTTAAATGGTGATGAAAATAAATGCCAAAGTCTGCCAACCATTGTGTGCGAAAACTCCTCAGGCAGGACAATGGGGGGGGGGCAAGGTGTGTCCAGCCAGGAAGCAAAGGCAGGATGCCTGGATCTGGGAAAAGAGTCCCCCCCCCCTTCGGCTGTGAAGTCTCATCCTGGACACGCCTCTCCTGACCTTTGACCTTTGGATGACTTGGGACTGAGACCCTAGGTGATCCTGGGAGAAGAAAAAGCAGTTGAGTTGCCCCTTTCTGATCATAGTGCCACTGCCCCGCCCAATCGCCTGCCTACCCAGGTTCCCTCACTGGCTGCGCCATCTGCCAGGTCTGAGCCTTGGTGGGAGAGGCAGCCAGAGGTCACCCCTGGCTGAGACAGAAGCTGGGTCATGGTCACTCTGTCTTGGGAGTCCCTGATTTCCCTGCTCTGGGAGGTAATTATTTTCTGCTTTGTTGTAATTGTAGATGATCCCAGACAAAAAAATAATAATAATAATAAGATAAAATAACCTCTGCAGTGAGGGAGCTTCAATTCAGCATAACCCAGAACGTGGGAGAATGGCGGCGGGTTGGCACTCCTGTCAGCTGATGGCTGACCCTGACAGGGACTTGCGGGTGTCATCCTGGGCAATGGAGCCCTGGGAGTCAGCCGGCCGGTCTTTGGCCCTGACAATGCCTGGCGGTGGAAGAATGTTCTTTGTGCCAAGGCCGGGTCTGTACCAGTTGTGGGACAACTGTCGATCCCAGCATCTTCTGAGCGTGCCTTGAGTAAAAAGTAAAGGAACAGTGGCACAGAGACCCAGAGATAGAAGTAGGGAATAAGAAAGATTCAAAGAGAATGAGGGAGGCAGGGTGGGGCAAATCACCTGCAGAGCAGTTTGGCTGAAACACTGGCTTTCCCAAAGAGCTTCCTCTTGATATTTGACTTCCAAATCCAATCCTGAGAGAGGCCAGCCTGTCCTCTCCTGTCCCAGCCTTTCACTTTGAATCCTTTAAGCATCCCATGGCAAGTTCAAAGCAAGGTCCGATGACTCTTCCTTTCCCTCCAGCGGCAGATGTGGCCAGGTTCCCTCGTGGTCTTGTGCAGAGGAGAACACTTGAGCTCCCTAAAGGCAGGAGCGCAGGTCTGCTTCTTGGCTTCTGAAGAGACAGAAATGTACAGGAAAGCCAGGGATGGGGGGAGGGGGGTGTTTTCCACCAGGTGCAGAGAGAAGACCCTGGCTGTTCAGCCAGGCCAGCGAGAGCGCAAAGGAGGAGCCCTGGCCAGACCCGAGTGCTAGGAAGACATGACGTGTAGGGCAGACAGCTCCGAACCCTAGTCGAGGCAGAGGTGGAGATGAACACTGCTATCTTCCAAACCAGGTGGCCGAGAAGGTGGCTTCCCCCTCTGCAGGACCTGCACGCCCTCTTGGGATCTCACCATCTCAGACAGACGTAAAAGAAAGCAGACAGGGAAGACACAAAGAGCCTTAAATCACGCGTCCTCTGGATGACGTTAAGGCCTGGCATTGGCACTCTGGCTGCTAGAACCCCTAAAGTGAGGTCCCGAGCCCAACAAAGAGATGGGTCAGAGTTGCATTGTCTCTTCCAGCCTCATGACCCAACTGTCAACTTTTCCAGTGTGAACAGAAGAAGAAAGGGACTCAGCCCCACATTGGTGGTCACTCACGGAACAAACCACGTGTTAACTCCGGGCACGCTGCAAGTGTGTGTGTGAGACCGAGGGGAGAGGGGGGACCCTGGCCAATATAATGGAACAAACTTCCTGGCAAAGGCCTCGAGAACCTACTTGACAAGTGGAATTTCCACTCCCATCCTGGGAGAATGGCACACACGGGCATGATTAACTCACCTTGTTTTAACAATCCCAAAGTTTCCCCACCTCAGAAAGAACAGCTGGGCAGATCCCCAGCTGGGTGAGTGCGGGCGAGAGGGTGTTTGTGGTGGGTGGAGGCCGTGTCCTTTCTCCGGTGGAGAAAGCCATTTATGACCTCACAGGATGAAAGGAACCAACCCGGGCCCGCTGAGCTGTTATTATAACAATTATCAAGACCTATCGCCTCCCTTTGGGAAATGTTTCCTTTCAAGTTGCAGTGCCCTCGTGTACCCTGGCTCGCAGCCGCTCACGATCATTACCGGGTGCCCAGAGCAACTTATTAATAATGCTTTCTTTCCGACATGCGTGGACGTGGTCTATTTAAAGGGCCATAGCTCTGCAAGGGCTCATTAAAGCCACCACGGCAAGGTGGTGGGGAGGAAGCATGGCCATGCCGTCCTTGTGACATTCATGACAGCCTCCCCCAAGCTCAGCCAGGTGACTAAACATGCCTAAGTCTTGTCTCGGGAGATGAGCATGGCTCGGATTCTGCTCAGCCTCCTTGCCCTGCTCAGGAGCACAAGGTGGGGGAAAGGAGGAGGACAATGTTTTCCCAATTTTGTCCCCTGCACCCCTCGCTGGGTAATTCCTTGGTATCCTTCCCACACCTGAGCTGCAGAAGCCTCCAAATATTTGGGTTTGGGGCTTCAGAACAGGCACAGACCCCATTTCTTTTAGAAATTGACTCAGGACCAGAAGTTGATTCTTATCTGGGTCTTTTCCTGGATTCAGGCTCTTCTCCGCCTTCCTGGCACCCTGTTTGATGGTCCCCATTGGCATGGGCTAACTATAAAAAACAGGGACACTGGATCCTTGGGGGAATAATGTCAAACCTGCAGGGACTTCAGAGACATTTATTATAGGCTCCTCGTCCTACAGATGGGCACACAGCAGGCAAGTGACAGAGACAAAGCGGGATCCAGCATTTCCATTCTAGGATGCCAAAGGACCGTTGGATTCCTGTGTCATTGCTTAGGATGCTGTTTATGCTTCACTTACAAATATTTTGAAATGGGGCACTATTTAGAAATGTGCTTTCTTTAAGGCCAAAATGTACTGAGCCCTTTGAGTTAGTCCTTAAGCCTCACAAACACTATGGGATTGGTATGAAAATTTTTTCCCACTTTTTTAAAAAAGATTTTATCTATTGATGTGAGAGAGAGAGAGGGAGAGAGAGCATGAGAGTGGAGAAGGTCAGAGGGAGAAGCAGACTTCCCACGGAGCTGGGAGCATGATGTAGGACTCTATCCCAGGACTCCAGGATCATGACCTGAGCTGAAGGCAGTGGTTCAACCCAGGAGCCCTCAATTTTTTCCATTTTAAAGATGAGAAAACCAAGCCCCAGTGAGTCACATGTTCAGGGCAGCACAGCTGAGAAGGGATGGAGCTGGACCCCACTGGGTCCTGGGCCTGCCCCCTGAACCTTGGCATTAGGGCTCCCAACTCCTCCTGCTCCAGAGGCAAACAACCCTTTTGGGAAGGTTTCTCACCTTTCAATCCCTCTTTGTCCCGGCAGGAACAGAATTATTATTCCTCATTGCCAGGAGCATTCTTCACAGCCCTAAGGCTTCCGGCCCCCTGGACAGGAGCTCTAGAGGATGCACAGGGCGGGCTGCGGCTCTTGACCCTCCCAGAGCCGGTTGCAGCCTTTTGTCTCTCCTGGAGCTCAGAGAGCAGAGTTGACAAGGCACACAAAAACCCTCTGTCTGTTTCTTGCCAAGCTTCCAATCCAAAATTGTCCTTTCTGACTCATCTTGCTCATCTTCTGGGTCATAATAGCTTTGAATTTGGTTGTTGTTGTTGTTGGACAATTCTGCCCTTTAAGAGGAGCAGGAGATTTACCTTAGGAACACAAGCCAAAGAAAGTTCCACAGGTCTCCTGGGCTCCTGAGCCACAGTTGTGTCCTCTGCTGGGCTCCCCTATACTCCTCCAAATGACCGAGACCTACTCAGTCCAGGCTGTCAGCCTCCTTCCAAGGACTGTCCAGAAGCTTCTGTCTCCTGCAGGTGTGGGGATTCCTCCTGCCTCATGGACAGAGATGTGGGACAGCTGAGGGCCAGAGGAGCATACAGAGCAGGGGAGCGATGCGTTTACAATCAGAAAGATAGTCTATGGGGGTCAGCAGGCAGGAAGGGGAGGAGAAGAGACAGAGCAAAAAGCAGAGAGGGAAAGAACATGGATGGGGAGGAGGGCAGAAATCCCCCACAGGAAGCCTGGACACAGGAAGAGAAGGAAGCAGGGATGCATAGGGAAGGAAAAAGGGAGAAGCAGGAATGTCAGGCAATGTCTCAGCTTCTGTGGCTCCTGTGGTCCTCTTGTGCCATCTTCGTGAGTGGGCCCTTCCTTCCTCCAGGCTCAAGATCCACCCAGCCGCCTTGGCCAGCCCGGGAGACCCTGACAGACACATTCCCTCTTTCCATCACAGTCCAAGAAGAAGAGAGGATGTGCCCATGGTGCTGAGAAATCCGAGCACAATGCCCTCTGTGGTAACACCTCCCTGTGGCCCCATAGGGCACAATTCCCCAGTAAGGATTCTTCTACCCATTCTATAAATGGGAAGACCGAGGCTCCAAGAAGTGCATCATACTGCCTGTCAGTGACAGAGTGCTAGGACAGGGCTTAGGCATACAGCTAGTGCTCAATCAATGTCAACTACAGCTGTTATCACAAAGCTCCGACACCTTTGTCTTGTTTGGAGCCATCCCAGAGAATGCCGTCTCCACACTTCCCTGGTCCAACCCCCAGCTCTTACTTTAAAGGAACGGGCGTCCAGGAAAACCCACTGGGGCACCGGCCAGAGATGTCAGAGAGCACATGGAGGGCTCCTGCCACCCTGAGCATAGCCGATCTCTGGGGTCCTGGTCAAGGCTTCAGGGCGCTCTGGGTATATAAGCTACAGGGGAGAAGGAGGAGGGGTTGCTCTTCTGCCCCGGCCCCCAAATGCACATATCACAATACTCTTTACGACTCAAGTGTCTCCTGGGGTGCAAGGGAAAATCACAGGGCAGTTGAGGAAGACCAGTGACCTGAAGACCCACCTTTGTTGGGGTGCAATGCATTTCAGTCCCATTCCTCCCTGAGGGACACAGGCAAAGCCAGCATGTGGACCCCAGGGATCCAGGAGCAGGGATCATTTGGCTTAAGACCCTGTTTACCCATCTCTTGGGAAGGAAGGCATGGTGTGTTGGAAGCAGCATGGGCTTGGAGCACAAGCCTGGTGCTGACCCTCTTCCTGACCCCGTGAACTTGGGGAAGTGACTTAACTGCCCTGCGTCTCAGTTTCATCACCTTAAGATGGAGATGTTGAAATTCAGGAGGGAACAGCTCCTTGCAGCTGTGTGTGCTCCACAAATATGAGTTCCTTCCCCTTCCCTGAAGGGGGACCCTGGGAGCCACCCTTTGCCCAGTTAATGGTGGGCGTGTCCATCTTGGAGAGCCAGTGTTGAGGGCGCTCCCGGATGCAAGTCTCTCAGGAGTCAGGCGGTAGTCTGGCCTGGGCTCTGCCACAGACGGCTGGTAGGACCGCTCAGACACCAGCACGGGCGCCCGTCAGGAGAGCAGAGGCAGCAAAGCCGGGGCTGCGGGCAAAGAAGGCCCAGGCCTGTCTTCTCCAGGGTCCTCCAATACCTAGCCCAAAACCCAGGTCCAAGAGAGGAAGGAAACCCCATGGGCTAGGGGGATGAGGCTGAGGTTGAGCACAGGCCTCCCTTGAAATGCAGGTTGTGAAATATCAACATAATTATGAAAATGCAAACACAGTAACATTTGCTTATGGGAACTAATGATTTTTAATGAAGGTAATCAGCTTAGTTAAATCAAATTATTAGCTTCAACAATAGATGTGTAAACAGGAACTTAATTAATTTGTTGATTGTTCTTGCCTGCCAAAAAGACATTACAGTAGTCTTCCGTCC
>PITA01008432.1:0-70049 GCA_004023965.1 Spilogale gracilis
AAGGCTAAGGAAGAGAGGGTGAGGATGAGCTAAAGAAAGCAGGGGCAGAGAGAGACACAGGAGAGAGCCACCGGCTGACTGACAGATCAGCACTCATTTTATGAGAAACCGGTGTCTTCGAGTAGCATCTCTAAGTAGAGTCAAATTCACTCTATTTGCATTTAGATTCTGTAGATTATTTCCAGCAAATTCAGGTACCTTCTGGCTCCCTTCTTTTGGATTAACTGATGGATAAAATGTAACTTTTTTACAACTGGAGAAAACAATACCTGTCAATTAAGAAGGTCAGTGTTCTGCCTCCAAAATTCATGAAGTATCAAAATTAAATGTAGATATTTCTCCCTCATTTTCAGTCATTAACCCCTGCTGCTGCCCTTCTTAACGGTAAACAATTACATTTGGAGCTGACCGCAGAGCTGGCAGCAGTTTTTAGTAAGAATTATCACCAGAGTGTGAACCCCAGGTTATCTGGGAGCTTCTTTTTTAGGAATAAATTTGGAAATACAAACTGAACCATGTGTGTATTTATAAGCCATAAGGTTATCTGAAAAATAAACATGCTGGCAGATAAGTTCACATTTGCAACTAGTGGACAATAAACTTCCTAGCCTCAACATCAAGTCACTGCTCATAAATCAGTTTGCCAGTGATTCAAAGGAGGGACACACAGATGGGATCACAGTGCCACTGAAACTTCTGGTGATTTGGTCATAGTTACTGATTCCAGGGAAGATGCCATGTCTGGAAACATCATTAGCTCTTTTCCCCTACCTAACATCCACAGGCTGAACATTTAAGAAGAAAAACATTGTCCATAATTCAAAAACACAAGAGAAGCTGAACAGGGTTGTGAATTATGGAGTAGGAGCCTTTATTCCCATGCAAAGTCACAGAAAGCATTCGTTTTTTGCTATCAGCTGGACCACAACATGGAGGAAGATAAGCATGCATCTCACTGCAGCAAAATTGCCATGTTTATCACCATCATCATTAGTTGTTGAATTCCTAATTCAGACCCATCACTCACTGTTGACACCCGACATTTACATATAGTGCCATGTCTTGTGAACAGGAAAAGCCGTTAGTGCAAAATGACCACTGACATGTATGACCACTGAAATCTGGGGCGGGAGAGGTCACAAATATGGGCTGACCACCCTGGGCTGATTGATTTTCTGCAATGTCAGACTCTGTAAGATGAACCTTTCCCACTGGTAAAAATGAAGGCGTTTTCACTCAATTGTTTCACAATGTAAAGTGGTCTATTTATTTGCACACTTTCTATTCTTTTTGTATTATTTTGATTCAGGAGGTTTGAAGTGCTAGAACTCTGGTTTAACTCCTCGATGCAAGGATAAGGGAGTTGAATTTACTTTGATTTCTAAGGCCATAAATTTATGAATAGATCATTGGGCTCAAAGGTTTATACAGCCAATTAATTTAAGGTATTAATCCATCCATTGTAGGTGTCCATAAGTATTAATTGAATAACTTAATAAATGAGGAAGATTAATCACTCAACAAATCTATATTAGTGCCTAATATATAATATACTGTACTCTAGTTGCTAATAATGCTAATAATCAAAACAGAGTAAGATACTTTCTCATCTCATTAGACATGTTGGCTCAAATATAACTCCACTGAATCCTTTCCCAGAACCACATTGAAAAATACCAGACTTTCCAACTCCACCTCCCAATGGACTCATCAACCAGAAGTCTCTATCTCTGCTTTCTGTCTGAAAGACTTTATATTTTGCTGCTTATTTTTGTTCATTTTTCCCTGACTCTAATGTCTGATGAAAAAAAGTAAGAATTGTTGTCTGTTTTATTCACTACATTATTCCCAGCACCTGGACCAATGTCTAGCACATTCTAGCCACTCAATAAATGATTTTTGAATAAGTGAGTTAATGGATACATAGAATCCTTCAGTGAATCTGAGATTTAATGAAGGAAATTGGCAAATTAATCATACAATGCAATAGGTGTTAAAATTGATGTAGCTGGTTAGACTCTGGAAGCAGGTACTTTTTCTTATATGACTCATCTATATTCATAGTACTACAATAAACATTATTTAAATGTTTATAAGGCTATAATAAATGCCTGTTTTAAATAAATTAATAAATCTTTATGTGATGTAAGGTTTTTAATCTATCAAGGAGTGTTTATGGGGGTAAAATGTTCTACATACTAAGGCACTCTGCTAGATGACCGACCTTCAATCTGAATTTTCTTTTAGTATTATTGGTATGGGAATGCAGTCAGGCTCATCCTTAGCAGAGAGCCTTCATACCCAGATGTCCACTCTCTAAAGAGTATGGGAGTAGACTGCTTCACCCACTGTGAGGAAATACACCATGCAGATTTTAAATGCATCTGCTAATTATAAGCATATAACTAATCTGTATATGTTGAGACCATCTTACAGCATATATGGCCTGATTTCATGCTTTCAGCAGATACTGAATGAACACTTTTTATATAGCAGACTTTATGCAAGGTAATGGGGATACAATGGTAGATAAGAAAAATTTGGTTTCTGACTTAAAATTGTTGAATATAGTCTGCTATCTTATGCTCACTTTCTTTTCTATTCCTCTGTCCCTGACTTCTTTGGAATTAATTGAATATTTTTGGTATTCTATTTTATTTCCTCAGTTGGCTTTTCAACTGCACCTCCTCATCTAGAGATTGTAATATGTCTCCTGCCCTTGTTCAGACTACTTGGCATTAATATTGTACCACTTAGTGTAAAGTGTATTATCAGTAAACTTCCATTTGCCTTTCCCCATCTCTTATGCTATTCTTAAATTTTATATGATAAATGTAATGACCTCCACAATACCTTTTTTTGTTTTTCTTTTAAATGAAGTAAGATAAAATTTTATACTTTCAATTTCCAGGGCTCTTTATTTTGCTCATTATTTCTATCTGTAGATCTTCATATTACATAATTTCCTTTAAGCCTAAAGAAATTCCTTCATTATTTCTGGTAATGCAGCTCTATTGGCTATGATTTTTCTGAGCTTTAGTTTATCTGAAAATATCTTTATTTCACTTTCCTTCTCAGAAAACTATTTTCACTAAATATAGAAGTCTGGGTTGAAAGTCTGTATATTCCCCCAGAACTTATTCCTTTGTTTTCTGACCTCTAGTGTTGCTGTGAGAAACCATTCTCATATTATTCTATCTGTAATACAACCTTTTATTTTAGATCTGATTTTTTTTCTAAGATTTTTTTTTCCATTTTTTTTTTTCCGCAAATTGACTATGGTGTGCCTATACATGAGTCATCTTCTATTTATCCTGATTGTGGTCCAATAAGTTTCCTGGATCTGTACATTAATGTTTATAACTAAATTTGGAATGTTTGGCCCATTTTTGGGCAAATTCTTCTCTCCTGATACATCTGTTTGTTTTTTTAAATTATACTCATGGTAAACAACTTGGTCTCTTCTTACAAATTACTAAAAACCTATTTACTTTTGAATCTCCTTTTCTCTCTGTTATTCAGATTGGATGTTTTGTCTCTTTTCATCTCTATTCAAGCTCATAACTCTTCAGTAGTTCCCCATCTGCTGTTAAGTGCATCTAAGGAAGTTTTTATTTTACTTCTTATTTTTAGGATTATTATTTGGTTCATTTTTATAGTTTTTACTTCATTGCCAAAAGTTTTCAACTGTTTACTTGCTATGACTATCTTTTTCTTTATGCCATTTTCTACTTTTGTTTTGATATCTGTTTCACCCAGGATCTGTTTCTATTGATCATTTTTCTTAAGAATTTGATTATGGGTCACACTTTTCCACTCCTTTACATGTCTGCTCATTTTTGATAACGTGATGGACATTGTTACAATGCATTGTGAGAAGTTTGGGTTTTGTTATTTTCTTTTCAAGTTTATTGAATATTGTTCTGGAAGGCATTCCATGGTTACTAGCACTTCCTCTGGTCTTAACAAATTTCATTCTGTTATTATTTGTTAGGATAGGTCAATTTTGGTTTTATATGTAGTCATAGGATGTGGCCTTTACTCTAGGAAATGATTCTTACTCCAAAAACATAGTCTGTCTGAATTCTCCAGTGAATGCCAGCAGTGCTTACTACAGCAGTGTGGGTTTTTTCCTTCCTTCCTTCCTTTCTTTTTTTTTTTTTCCTTTGGGTCAGAACTTCAACATCTCCAAGCATAACATGACTTCTGGTATTTCCATTTAATTCTCAGCCTTTTGACAACTTCTGCCTCCTATGTATTATGGAGTCTGATCTTGAGCATCATCATTCAGCCCTTGGTCAATGACTGCATTAGTTAGGGTGAAATGAAAGATTAGCTCACATAATCGTTGAAGCTGAAAAGCCCCACAATCTTCCAGAAAAGTTGGTGGTATAGTTCTAGTCCAAATACAAAGACCTGGGAATCAGGAGTGCCAATGTTTGGGGGCAGGAGAAGATGGGTTACCCAATTCAGGCAGAGAACAAATTCACCCTTCCTCTGACCTTTGTTTTATTCAAGGCCTCAACTTATTAGATGATGCCCACTAGGTGATTTTCTTCACTCAGTCTACCCATTCAAATGTTCATTTCTTCCAGAAACACCCTCACAGACATACTCATAAATGATGTCTTACCAGCTATCAGGGTATCTCTTAGCCCAGCCAAGTTGACACATAAAATTAATCATCACAATGACCCATATTTCTCACACAAATCCTCCCCTGTGACACACATACCAATTCTTTCCTTTCTAGCACCCTCTCCTGTAAATTCCAGGCACTTTGGGAGTCCATAATTCTATGTCTATAAGCATGATCTATACCCCTCTGAACTATGGAAAGAACATCCACTAGGCAGAGCCAGGGCATTTGTGGAGCTTACCTCTTAGATTTCTTTTCTCTTAAGTACTACAGTCTACATTTCTTGCTGTTCAGTACTCAAAAAACAGTTACATCATATGGTTTGACCAGTATTATGGTTGCTTATAGAGGGATAACACATTCACTCTCTAAAAGTTGAATGTAAACTTCTTTAATCTTGTACTGCAGTAGGAAAGACATATGTCAAATATATAATTATGTCATCAATTATTTTAACTATATTCATGTAATGCCATGAAGGAGAAATATAGGAAATTCTATGAGCATATAATAGAGCTTTTCATAATCTAGTTTCATCTCTCATATAGGGTTTTCCTCAAAAAGTGATATTGAACTGAAATCTCAAGGCAGACAGGAGTTAATGAAGCCACAAGGAAGTGGGGGAAAAAAAAGAATGAAAAGCTTAGTTAGAGGTAATAGCATTTGGAAAGAACCTGAGGTAGGAGGGAATATCATATACCCAAAGAACTGAAAAAAACATAATATCTAACATCTATTGAATGTGTATTATGAAATATGAACAATCACTTTGCTAAATAAATGCTTTATTTTCTCATTAGATTCTAACAAATTTATGAGGTAGATACTAGTACTAATCCATTCTGTTGTTGAGAAAGTTGAGATTCAGAGAGATTCAATAAACTTACCCAGTGTCGTAACATCCTGGGATCTGGTTCCAGGCTGTTTTACTACAGTGCTTGACCGCTCAACCACCACACTTTAAGGGGAAAAGAGAAGAATTATCTGGTAGCAGAGAGAGAGGTGCAGAGATAGAGGAAATTATATGATGTCTACAATCAGACTTAAGAAAGCTAAAGTTCTCATTGAGGAGAAAACACTATAAAAACAAGGTAGATTAAGGAATGCACTTGTCATGATGAGCACTGGGTGATGTATGGACGTGTTGAATCACTATATTGTACTCCTAAAACTAATATAACACTGAATGGTAACTATACTAGAATTAAAATAAATTTGAATATTTGTTTTCCACATCATTTGGAGGACATTGTTTATATCATTTTTAACATTTATGATAAATCATACCCTGATTTATTTTGAAGGAAAAGACCCTAGAGAATTTGAATAATGTCTGTAGCCGAATGAAAGTTGATTTATCCATCTACCAGCAAATAAAAACTTCTTAGAAATCATATACAATTTCTATTTAAATGTATTTCTAAAAGGGACCTTTAAACTGTGTTTTTACAACAAATATCCTTTAGCATAAGTCTTTTTGTCTTACAAAGAAAAGACAGAAACCCAAAAAAGTTTAATAACCTGTCCAAAGTCACTGACCAGGGACTAAAATCTGGGAATTCTGACTCTTGATTAAAAACAACAAACTAAGGGGTGCCTGGGTGGCTCAGTCGTTAAAAGTCTGCCTTCGACTCAGGTCATGATCCCGGTGTCCTGGGATTGAGACCCGCATCCGGCTCCCTGCTCAGTGGGAAGCCTGCTTCTCCCTCTCTCACTCCCCCTGCTTGTGTTCCCTCTCTAGCTGTGTTTCTCTCTGTCAAATAAATAAAATCTTAAAAAAATAAAAACAACAAACTATCTACCTTATAGTCCAGTTCAGAAGATGTTCCAAGGAAGAACATCATTAATTACCAAATTGGGGTGGAGTGAGGGAGTGACCATTAATAACCCTGAGAGCCCAACAGGTATTATAGATAGAGTGAGCTTCGTGGATATCAGAATTTAGGGAGAAGGGAGGAAATCAAGCAACTGGCAAATATTTTTTGAGTGTTTGCCATGTGCCAATTTCAGGGGTGACTATGGAATTTGGCCAGACATCAATAAATCAAACATGAAGTAAAAGAGCTGGGTACAAGGTAAAGCTAAAGTCTTTCTCCTACTGCAGATGGCTGGTGGAACCTTTCTAATTCCTTATCAGAATACGATCTCACCCTATAGTAGGATGTGATACCCATAACAGTAGAGGATGCAACAGGAACAAAAGAAAAAAATAGAGCAGTGGATGAAGATGGTCCTTTCCTTCACGATGCTTGGAGATACTACAGCGAAAGTTAGCAGAAGCTAGTGTACTTGCATTGAGTTTTAAAGGCTGTGTGGTCATATTGAAGTCGATCATTGGTGAAGGGCCACCAGACTGTGCATACAATGGTAGGGGTTTGAAACATCACAATAAAAGAAGAGTAGAATGTCGGGGCTTGGAAAGTTAAAATAAAGTGAAATCCTAATGTACCAGAGGAAGCTTACAAAGGAAAGAGCACTTAGATGGATGTATCCCTCTACAAATGTACAAGGAAAAAGACAACTAAAGAGTCCGTTTTGTGTAAATCTGATTTATTTTATAAGTTTAAAAGCTTACTTAGATACTAATAAAGGAAATGAAATCTGGTCTTGTTTAGGTATTGAAAGTAAATTTATTCACTCATTTGCAGACACTTATTGATCTCCTCTTACGTGTCAGACCATCAGTTAGCACTTGCAATGCCAAGTAAACAAGACATTTCACACCATATAATTGTCAAGGGCAGAGCAGAGACTTGTTTTGTGAGTTCCAACAAAGGTAAGAAGAATAGCCTGGCCACTGGTTGATGGTCCAGAGCAAGAAGGTGGTGGAAATGCTGTCAGAGAGTGAGGGACAACCAGCTCATTCAGGGATTGGGGTCTGTGGTAGGAAGTGTGATTTTTTTCTCAAAGCATAACATTGAGGTTGTAGAGGGCGTTTAAGCAGAGAAATGATACGATTTAATTTATTATTCTATTAGTTCACTGTCATCCGCCCCACAAAATATCTATCAGGTTTTTACTCAGTACACACTGATGATGGGGTGAAACAGCCCCAAAGGGAAATAGATTAGTAAGGCTTGTGGTCAGAACTCTTTATAATTCCAAGGTAGGAATTATAAAGTAGAAAAGCAACATGTAATGTATAGCCAGGTCTATATTATAAAGGTGGAAGATGGTCTAACCTAGATTTAAATTGATTCTCTTGTTATTGCCTTATATTCAACAATGTTCTGAACTAATTTGGAGGGGAGACTATATATATATATTTGGGCTCTAGGCACTGAGTAGACAAGTTAATGATGAGTTGGACCATTGTGGCTCTTGATAGCAGTAGTTGTTCCAAGCATTTACTTTGCCTACCCAAGTGCTATGATTTTCCTAGACTCCTCCCCAACCATCTGAAGTCACATATATAACTCCATCCATTCCTGGGTTAACATTTTGTTACCACGTCTTACTTCTTTTGGAATTACTCTGCTTGAATAATTCTGTCCATTAATGTGCACCTGTGAAAAATGCAAAGGACTGTTGCATCTCTGGGCCTGTCCACTTATGTTAATGAGGCTGAATATCAAGGACATCTATTGTCTCGCTTTCAGGGAAGGCAAAGGTACTAACAGGTGATTGCGGTGTGAATGATTTATTCAGGGCATCTATCGCCTCTGTAATCAAAGATGGGGAGCAATGAGAACAGACAGTTGTCACGTGGGCCTCAAGCCTGGCTTGAATAGAGACATTTCAATCCAATTAACTCTTTCAGTGATCTTCCCAACCTCAGGCCAAAAAAAGCCACCAAGTTTGACTTTAACTGCTTGAAAGACAGACTTGTGCTATTGCCATTTGCTAATGCAACATATGCTTTAATGCAGCATATGGAAAAGTTTTGAAAAGAAAACCTAAACAATGAGAAAAATGGGGGGGAGTGGGGAGAAATTATTTTTTTTTCCTTCTGGGGTCCCAACCCACTGCCTGAGATTGCCTGCTCAGGAGATGACTGCATCCATCCCTGCCTGCCCAGCTTCCTGTGATAAGCCGTGCAGCATGCCTGTTTCTCTCCGCAGACAACATTAACAGAACCCATCGCATGTGTTCTAGGTTTCCTCTACGCTCAGAACAGCACCAAGCGCAGCATTAAAGAGCGGCTCATGAAGCTCTTGCCCTGCTCAGCTGCCAAAACGTCGTCTCCTGCTGTTCAAAGCAAGTTTGTTTTTGTTTTTTGTTTTTTTCCCCCATCCCACCTGTCTGTTTTGTTCCTGTAGGTCTGCATGCGTTCCAATTCTCTGCTTCTAAAGGAAAAAAAAAAAAATCAATATATTATGGAAAACCAAGTCTATTGATGCACTCTCGCGTACCCAAATGCCCAGGGGAGCTTTTGTGTGATTGTGAGGCTCTTCTCATCTGGCAGGCTGATAACACAGTTGTAGTTATAAGAGCTTCAGAACATTTGGAAATTTCTGTTTGACCTGATAGGTGAGAGTAGCCTTGGGATTCCCCTGACCCAACTTGTTAGCAGAGCTGTTGCACACTTCAATCTCCATCACCTTGTAGATTTCCTGACCCATATCTATACATTTGGCACACACCATTCAGATACTGCCAAACTTCAGAAATAGCTCTAGGTTAGAAAAGCTACTACAAAGTGGAAACCATTTACATGAATGTGAGGGTTTTTTTTATTTCCTCACTCTCTCTCTCTATCAGTCAGGGTTCTCTAGGAAAACAAAACCAATATATACATACGTAGACACAAACATACATGTATTCATATGCATGTATTCATATACACACAAACATGTGTAGAAAGGTATTTATTTTAAGGAACTAGTGCCCATGACTATGAGGGCTGGCATGTCTGAAATCTTTAGGGCAGGCTGGAAGGCTGGAAACTCAGGCCGGATTGGAGACTTCAGTCTTGATTCAGAGTTCCTTCTTTCCCAAGAAATCCCAGTTTCTGCCAGCATAGGATGAAGTCCACCCACATTATCTAGGGTCATCTCCTTTTCTTAGAGTCAACTGTTGGTAGATATTAACTAGATCTGCAAAATACCTTGACAGCAACATGGAGATTAATATTGGTTGAAATGACTGGGTGCCTAGCTTAGCCAAGTAGCCACAGAAGACTAACCTTCACTCTCTCCACCTTCTCTTTCTCTCCAATTTTGTGACAATCTTGAGGAGTAGAATGAAAGGGGTATCTAAAGGGCAACGCTTTATTTATTTTATAATGATGATATATACAATTTATAATGAACATTTACAATTATCCTTTGTTTACACTCTTAATTTTTTTAAGGCTTTATTTGAGTGCGCGAGGCAGATTGAGCACAAAGGGAGAGGGAGAAGCAGACTCCCGCTGATCAGAGAGCCCTACACGGGATTCAATCACAAAACCCTTGAGTCATAACCTGAGCTGAAGTCAGAGGCTTAACTAACTGAGCCACCCAGGCACCCCTGTTTACATTTTTTCATATACAATTTTTTTCAAACACCAACTGTTAGAATCAGACAGAGAAGGTAGTGGTCTTTGACAGTGATGAAACAGAGTATGAAGAATCTGGATAACACATTCTGCATGTGGGGCTCAAACTCCTATCTTCACCAACTCTCTTTATATTCTGCTTCACCATCTTATAGGAACTGGTGGGCTCAGTGATGTAAAAAATGTGAATGCTCTGACATTTCATTAGTCTCCACAGTGTAAACTGAGAAAATATAGAAAGTACATCAAACAACCCAGTATACCCAGTCAAAGTCGTAGGATAAAATGTAACTTACTTCAGTGGCATATCATCATAATAATATTTAATTAATTCCCTTATTTAATCATCATAAATGTATTATATCCCAGTTCTGATTCCCATTCATGGAGACATAGCAGTGAATTAAACAGTTTTTAAAAGGTTCTATCCTACTAGAACATTCTGTGGAGAGAGGGAACAAGATGAAATTACTTTTATTAGTGACATTCTGATAGACAAAAATTTAAGTTATAGCTGTGATCTATTGCTTCAATTTTTTCTACTCATTGCACACACCATGCACACTATCTCACAAACAAAAACATCATGTGTCAGCAGCAACCTAAGAGACCATAATCCCAGAATAATGCCCCAGCCCTGATCATCCACAATATTGAAGCTGCAGACGTTTTTATTGCCACTATTTGTTAACAAATGTTTGTTATTAGAGCCATTGCTTTCCTCCTTTGAAGCTGGAGTCAAAATTGCCAGTTTACCAGATATTCACTGAAAACACAGTCATTTGTACACAGCAGACAGGTAAAATATAGCTTTAAAATGGACTCCTATATTCACTTGGGAAGAACAAAATTGTTGGGTCTTATTAGCACTCTTCCTGCACCAATCCTTAGTAAAGTCAGACCCCAAATAAATGATCATGGAGGATACAATAAAATTTTCCACTAAGTGTGAGGGAAAAGCCAGGATTGTTCTTGAAGGGAAAAAAATAATAAAAGATACCAAAAATGAGCAGAATAATCCTGAAAACTGACATTAAAAATAGGATTTCATAAAATTGGTTGATACTGAACTGATGCTAGACTTGGACTATGAGCCCAAAAGTTCTGCAAATACAGCTCCCTTCCCCACAAGCCACACTTTCCCCACTAGCCACCTACCACAGGAATACCCCAGGTGGAAGTAGATTGCTCGGATAGGAAAACACAGTAATTCTATTGCTGTATCAGAAGGGCATTATTTGTGGATCCCTACCCATAATCTGGCCCCATGCAGTCAGGCACAGGACTGAGAAAATACTATGAGAACACAAGAGAGATGGTTACAGCCAGGTGTCCGGAGGGGTAGAGGACCCTAGGCCACCAAGAGGAAAAGTCTGGCTACCAAATGTCTGCATGCTGGAGCACAGAGAACACTGTGGTGAGGTATGGCTTGATAAGGCTAGTCCTGGGCTTGAATGAGCAGCACAGTGGCTGAGGGAATGTTCTCCATCACACCCCATACACCTTCAAAGTTAAGGGGCAAAAAGGTAGTTAGCAAAGGGTCAGTACTTATTCTAAATTCCATTCTCTTTTCTACAAATGTAGATAAGAAAGGGCTCTTCATTCCTCAGGGAAGAAATGTGAGATTTATAAATATCATGCAAATAACAGAAAGAAAAATATTTCCTACAGAAAGGCCAAAACTCCTGCCAACTTATGGAGTGCTTGGATCTCTATTCAGAGCACTTGAGAGTTTGAAAAGAACCTAGGAAGACTCTTAGCCTCACTTTACATCTGCTTCCCAGACACACTCCTCTGTCATCACCAGGGAGCGGCTCTGCTTCATCAAGGAGACACCATTCGGTGGTTTCCAGCTTTACAGAGCATTCTTCCTCATGCTGGGCCCAAATCAGCCCCCCTTTTTAGCCTCTGAGCACTTTGGTCCTAGTCCAGTGCTTGAGAGCGCAATCTGTGACGCTTGCTCCTTCCTCCACAGGACAGCCTTCTTCCCCCTCCTCCTCCTCCTCCTCCTTCAGAGCTGGGAGGGCAAGTGGTTTATACACCAAAGTCACTCCTCTTCATGGCAGTAAATTTACAAAGCATAAAAAAGATAAGAAATCACACACACACACACACACACACACACACACACCCCATACAGCACAGTCCTAATCCTAGTATACTCCTCTACCTTGAAGTAACTACAAATAATGACGTCTTTTCCATCAATGTGTATGCATTAGTATTACATTTATACCAAATATTACCTTTTCTAAATTGCATACTTTCATATATATTAACCTTGTTATTAAATATGTAAATGCCATTTTTAATGACAGCGTGTTATTACCTTGTGAAGTGATGGTATACTGTATTTGACCATATTCGCTGGCTTCTGAATATTTAGATTTTGCCCTTTTCCCTTCTCATCCCAAAATATAAATAGCACTGGGATAAACATCTCTGTGTATACATCTGTGTATGCCTTTTACATTATTTCTCTTTCAGATTTGGAATCATTGGATGAAAGCATTAAATTATATGAATGCAAGCTTCCTCACATATTTTAGAAAATTGTTTTCTGACTTGGCCTTTTAAATATTTAAACACATCATGCATACTACCTCTTGAATATTTTTGTTACATAGATTTAATATCCTCAATATTTGGAAACTATACACATTTTATAGTCATTTGTTAAATGTAGACTTGAAATATTTCTTTTGCTGTTTGTGCTTCAAATGAAAGCATTAAAAAGAATCAGCACATGAAAAAGGGTTTCTATATGAAACATTATCATGGTCAGTATTAAATTTTTGAAAATCAAACATATTACTCTTCCTTAATGAAAGGAAAACTAACAAGTCCCAATCTTCTTGTGTTCAAGCACACCTTTTAACTATGAGATTTGACTTTGCCAGGCAAAAATCAAATTCTAAGTGCCTTGGAAAGATGTTGGGGAACAACAAACATGGCAGATCTATGCAGCGGCCTCCAGTAGAATGGGAGTAATAGACATGATTCAAATGTCTTCCCCCTGACACTAAAATACCCCAACAAGAAGGAGAAATGGAATAGGGACTGAAGCTGGAGATACCTGAGCTGTGAATTAAGGATTAGCTCTTACATTCGGGCCCCTGTGCCCTGTGTAGCCTATTGTCGACTGCTCTTTGAGCACCTGACTCTAAATGCAGATAAGAGCATCAACCAGATATAGGAGCCTGGTCACCTTCATTCACTCACGCTCCCTGACTTTCTCATATCACTCATTGGAAGCTGTCCACTTGCTGAAATTTAAAACAACAACAACCACTTCCTTTTACTTTATGCTTCCCATTCACCATCTTACTGGCCTCTAAATTCTGGTCAATTTTTTCTCTGAAATATCTTTTATATTTACTACTGTCTTATGTGAGGGTTCTTGCTCAGACCCTCATTATCCCTTCCCAGAACTACCAAAAAATGCAGGTGGAGGGAGGGTGGACTTTAATGTCATCCTAGCATGCATTTGAATTCTTGTTGTGCTCTCTACTAAGAAAATGCTTGGAGTTATTTAATTAAATTATGTGGACCCTAAGTCTCCTTATTTGGTCATTTGTTCGCATTAGTTTTTTTGAGAAACCATGTGTTGTCACATGATTCTAGGCATTGGTATTATAGTGGAGGATTAAGACATATTAGTTCACTGTCTTCATTGAGTTTATATGGGAAGAAAGATGATAAATGTGAAAACAAAGGCTATCTTGGAAGGTGATGTGTATTATAAAGTAAGTCAACCTGTGGCAAAGTAATAGAAACTGAATGAAAGTGGAAAAGCTACTTTTCAAGGAAAACATCATTGATAAGGTTACTTTTGAGATCCAAAAACAAGAGGAAGCCCATGGTATGAGGGTCTGGAGAGAAAGTTCCAAGGAAGACGACATTGCAAGAGCAAAGACTAAGGAGGGAAGGGGTATATCTTCTTCATGGTATAAAAAGACCATTGGGATCATGAAATAAATGAGTGTTTGTGGGATTAAACAAGATAATTCACACAAAGTACTTAGAACATGAAACATCATGAGTATGAATCTATGACAGGTTATTAACTCAGTTGAGAGTCCCAGTCAGCTTCGGAGACAGGTATATTATTTCCCCCATATAATGGCTGAGGAAATTGAGACACAGAGAAGTTAGACAATTTTGCCAATTAACAGAGCTGAGACTGTGACTCCAGAGTCCTCTTTACTCATCACTTCATCAGGTTGAGCTGTACCGACCACCTCTGACATTGATTGAGGAAGCCCCTTTAGGGTGTATAATTGTAGTTCTGTTTCATACTTTGAATCACAAGTCTTCATATCAGAAGGAAACGTGGGAAAGGTTTAGGTGTAGAACTCTCCATGCAGGAAGGTAGGCCTTATATCCCCATTTCACAACTGAGATAACTGTGTCCTGAAGAGGTTGTAATGATTTGTGCAGAATCTCCAACTGAGAAGTTGGAATAAACCCACACCTAAAATGCTCTTAGCCCAGTGATATAAATGCACTTACTGAATGATTGCAAGATATAGAACTGTCATATCAATAGAACTCTCACTGGAAAAATTCAAGGAGAGAGTGAAGGGGAATTTCTATCTAAGCAAAAGTTCATCTTATTTTAAATGTTTTAAGTATATAGCCTATTGTAACAACAATAATAACAATAGCCTATTATAAGGAATATAGCCTATTTTATACGTGAGAAAACTGAGTTCTATAGAAAGGAAAAGATTTTCTCAAAATAGCAGAGCTATTTAAAAAATCTAGGATGAGAAACTAGACTCCAGTCTAGTACTTTCTAACACTGAAATTCTGTGATTTGTTATCAGTCAGCATTCTGGCAGGAAACTCCAGGCATGCTTAAATAGGGCTCTCAGAGGGAGTTTAATGAAGGGATTGTTTGCAAAGATATGAGCAGGGGTTCTAGACCCTACAAGGCTGATGAAACACCCAAAGCTAGTAGGAGTGAAGTTGTCATTTCCATCCCCATCGTTACCAGAGGGGAAGAAAGTTGTTGCTATACTTATGACTATCAGAGAGGGTTTCATAACAGGTATACTGGCCCTTAGAAGAGGAAAGCAGCCACTACAACCCAACCTTCAGCCAGGAGATATCTCCCCCGCAAAAAAAAAACAAAAAACAAAAAACAAAAAAACCCCACAACCTTTCTCTTCTTCTTCTCTCATCTGTTGGTTCTTCCCCTTGGGCACAGGGCACGGAGTTGAGATAATATCCATAGAGGCCAGTCTCTTGGCCATAGAACAGTATGTAGAAGGATAAAGAGTGGCTGTGAAAGCCAACTGAAGATGTTTTCCAGCTTCTATATATCTTGGAAGCCAAGGGTTGGAGATCTACAGGACCAGTAACAACTCTCAGAGTCAGTCATGCTGCTCTTCTTAGAAGATTTGTTTCCAGTTCCATGATAGGCTGAAAACTGGCTTATAAATATATGTTGATACTGAGTAGATAATTTTAGGATTAAGGAATTTAACTAGCTTTTTTAATGAATGACTTTGTATCAAAAAATCCCCAGCTACTATACTCTAAGTGAGCACAAATACTTTTTCTTTAAAATACAAATACTGTCAAGTCTGTGACTATATTTCTATGTCTCCTTTTTAGATAACTGAGTAATTCACTGTATCTCCCTATGCCCTAGTTATGTTTTTATAAAGTAATCATTTTTCTCTATTTATTCAAAGGACATTATTGTGATCAAAAGACTACTTACTAGATAATAATCAGGAACTAATGCAAAAGATAAAATATTAAAAACTTGATTTTATGTGTGTTTGTATTTATACACATATTTTTATTTCACTTTGTTTCATAGTATCTTCCCAGTAAATCTGAGAACCCCATTCAATCAAAATAATTGATTCACTAAATGAATGAATAAAGATTCATTCTAGTGGCTTTTGTTGTTGATTTGAGCAAACACAGGAAAGTAAATGCAGCAAAATAATTCTGGGACTAGACAACTCCTAACCCATCAGTATACTGCCTTGTATAATTGCAAAACATAATTTCCTAATTTTCACTTCAGATTTTTGGTATCAAATAATTTCCTAATTTTCACTTCAGATTTTTGTATCAAATACAGCATAACATTTCAGTGGATTTTGTTTTGCCTGGTAGCATATTGATCATAGAAAGCTTTAGAAGTCTCTCTTGGAGGAGAAGCTTTAGTCTTTGGCTGTTGGAGGATTTGTTTTCAAAAAGTGACTTAAACTGCTAACATGCTGCCAATTAAAAATACAACAGTAAACTCCAGGAAATCTTTTAAAATGTTCAACCTTCTGAGAATTACTTAACCTCATGGTAGCTCTTTAGTGACTTTAGGTAAAAACTCTGACCTGAGTAATAGCCCCAGGAATAGAAGAACACATAAACCACTTCTTCTGAAAGCTGACACTGTACTGAAATAAGCAAATATGTCTAGACATCATTCAGATGCAATGAATACAGGTAAATTCTGTGAGAGGCAATATGAGAAAAGAGTTAGTGTTAAACAGTTAAGGGTGAGAACTCTAAGCCTAGCCTATTTGGTTGAATTCTGGGTCTGTGACCAACTAACTAGCCATAGAAAACTTAGGTGAGTTGTTTACTCTTTCTAAACTTAAATTTCTTCATCTGTAAGGTGGAAATAACAATAGTAAATATTCCAGATACTCACCCAAAAGAGTAAATAAGTATGTGAACTGTCTACAACAGTGACCAATAAATGTTGGCCGCTGATGCTGTTGTTCTGTGAGGACAATGGTGATCACAACTACTATAGCCACACAGAAGGGATTGAAGCCCACCTAAGTGCATTTCACAAGCAGGTAATATTTCTTCAGGGTCCTTTGGAGAAGAATCATTTCACTAGAACGAGAAATACCAGGAAGAAAGTTCTAGGTAGTTGAAAAGATGAAGCTTAAGACAGTCAGGAGGAGTGAGAAGTGGGGAAGAGAAACCACTAGACGAGGTGAGCTAGAACTGAAGTCTGAAAGTTCTTACTACCAATACAGGGTGGACTTTACGAATAAACACAAGCAGGGGGAGTGATAGAGGGAGAAGCAGGCTTCCTGTGGAGCAGGGAGCCTGATGCTGGGCTCGATCCCTGGTCTCCGGGACCATGACCTGAGCAGAAGGCAGATGCTTAATGACTGAGCCACCCAAGAGCCCCTCATTTAATTAACACATACATCACCTCACGTATATGTCATTCTTGTTTGTCTGGTTTTGCTTTTGGATGGAACTCTCAGGAAATGTCAGTTGCATGATAAGTGTTATTAAATACAGTCACTGTATTTTACATTGGTTGTTCAAACACTATTCATCTTCTAGCTGAAAGTTTGTACTTTGACCAAACTCTCCCTGTTTTCTCCATCACCAGACTCTGCTGGCAACCACTTTTCTACTCTCTGTTTCTAAATTATGACTTCTTTTTTTAGATTTCACATATAAGTGATATCATACAATATTTGTCTTTGTTGGGTTATCCCACTTAATATAATGCCTGTGTGCTATCACAAATGGCAGGATTTCTTTATTTTCCATGGCTGAATAATATTGTCATATCTTTATACCACATCTTCTTTATCCATTCAGCCATTGATGGGCACTCAGCTTGTTTTCATTTCTTGGCTATTGTGCATAAAACTGCAATAAATATGGAAGTTCAGATATTGTTTCAATGTCCTGCTTGCATTTTTTTTTTTTTTGGATAGATACCCAGAAGTGGGATTTCTGTATCAAAATGGAAGTGATTCTTTTTCTTGATTGGGTTTTCAGATGGTTAAAGCCTGCCAGTAGTCAAGGGAGTTGAACATAAGTCCAACTTTAGATGGGTTGATAGTGAACTTGAAGCCACGGAAAAAAACTGGCAAAGGATCAAGAACAGCATTTGAAGACAAGATACAAAGTATCAAAACAATCAGCAAAAATTAGTTTGGTATTGGTTTCTAAATCAAGGAACCCAAAAAGACTCCAGGTGAGAAATGACTCAAAAATGAATTTTAAAAAATCAGAAGGTGAGTAAATTGTTGAGGGAGAAAAAAACAGGAAAATCAGCTGGGAAACTGTTTAAAAAGTCTATGTAACAAACAATATCAGCAGTTAACTTTTATTGAGAACAATGTTATTCTAAGCCTAAAGAATTGTTGCAAATATTTACTGAAAACAGTGAGGAAGGCAAAATTATAATCCTCACTTAGATGAGAGATTAAGCAAGGAAATAAATCATTAACCCAAGATAGCCCAATTACTAACTCTTAAAGCAGAGCTTTGATCTTAAACAGCATAATGTGAGAGCTTTAAGACTTCACCACTAGACTTCTCTGCTTATAAGATAAAACAAAGGCCTAAATATAAGGAACTAGTGATAAAAGATAATGCTCATGAATTGGAAAAATTTATACTGTTAAAATGCCTATATTACCCCAAGCAATCTAATGATTCAGTGTGATGCCTATCAAAATATCAACAGCATTTTTCACAAAACTAGAACACATAATCCTAAAATTTGTATGGAACCACAAAAGATCCTGAATAGTCAAAATAATCTTGAGACCAAAAAAAGCTGGAGGTATTACAGTTCCAGAATTCAAGATATACTACAAAGTTGTAGTAATCAAAAGAGTATGGTACTGGTACAAAAATAGAACAGAACTAAAATCCGGGAATAAAAAGCCTATAGCTGATGCCCTGACATCAGCCATAGCAACATTTTTCTAGATATGTCTCCTTAAGCAAGAGAAACATGCAAAAATAAAGTATTGGGACCACATCAAAATAAAAAAAGCTTTTGCACAGTAAAGGAAGCCATCAACTACTGGGGGCCAGCCCCAGAAACAGTTGGGACCAAAAAGGTCGGGACGGCGTCGGCGATAATGAGGAGACTGGATTCAAAGAGTGGTTTGAGGATCTCCAGAAAACATTGCTCTCAGGGTTCTTTATTTATAGCACATTTTGGTTAAAGTCTAAGGAACGATCAATTACAGACAAAGACAGATCTTTACTGATGCATATCCCGTGTTTTTCTCAGGTGGTTTTTAATCAATCATTATCCTATCAGAACTTTCTGCCTAAATAGACATTTAAGTATAGAGAACAAACTGATGGTTACCAGAGGGGAGGTGGGTGAGGGATGGGTTAAGTGGGTGATGGGGATTAAGGAGGGCACTTCTGGTGATGAGAACCAAGTGTTGTGTGCAAGTGGTGAATCACTATATTGCATACCTGAAACTAGTATTATGCTGTAAATTAATGAACTGGAATTTATAAATACTTTTTTTAAAAATGAATAAACAAAAAAGCAGAATCAGACCTGTAAATATAGAGAACAAATAGATCGCCAGAGTGGAGGGAGGGGAGAGAATGAGCAAAACGGGTTCAGGGGAATAGGGGACACAGGCTTCCAGTTATGAAATCATGGAATGAATAGGTCACAGAAATAAAAGGCACAGTGTAGGGAATACAGTCAATTATATTGTAATAGCATTGTACGGTGAGAGATGGTAGCTCCATTTGTGGTGAGCACAATGTAATGTATAAACTTGTTAAATCACTGTGCTTTATCCCTGAAACTAATGTAACACTGTGTGTCTACTACCCTCAAATAAAAAAATAATAATAATAAAAATTAGTGGTGGATGGGAGAGAATGTATTTGGAACAAAGGGTGAAGACAAAACTGGACACATTGGGAAACAATTCGTAGGATTGAATTAAGATAGAAAAGGGGGTCAGTGCCTGGGTGGCTCAGAGGGTTAAGCTTCTGCCTTTAGCTCAGGTCATGATCCCAGGGTCCTGGGATCAAGGCCAGCATCAGGCTCTCTGCTCAGCAGGGAGCCTGCTCCCCCCTCTTCTCTGCCTGCCTCTCTGACTATTTGATCTCTCCCTCTGTCAAATAAATAAGTAAAATCTTTTAAAACAAAGATATAAAAGGGGAAAAATGATTCTACCAAAAAGATAATGGTGGCATTAAGTAATATAAGGAGCAGAGAAGGTCATGAAAGTAGGTTAAGATGATAGATTTTTTTAGACAAGTTGGCTTAAGTGTCTGAAGAACACAAGCTATTTCTTGAAACAAGCTTTGTTGTTAACTGGTGTATCTTTTTTCCCAGGTTACTTATATGATGAAATCTTTGCCTTCCACATGTTTTTTCTACTATTTTCTTACTGTTAATTTGTCCAAAGGGGTAGAATGGTAACTACTTCAGTTACATAGACGTTTAGATAAACAAAATCGCTCTCTATTTTTTTCTTTTACTAAGAATTTTATGATTGGTCACTCCTGCAGTTTCTACTAGGAGTCATAGATACCCATTTTCCATTAACATTGAGCTAGAAAGTAATATTTGGGCTAAACATGAATCCAGTCAATGCCGGTTTCTGCTGGTTTCCTTTAAAAACTGAAATGGGAGCCTCACATTTCAAGCTGACTCAATTTTACACTCCACCAAGTCTATAAAATACAAAGCATTGCTACCTTATCTGGTTAGATTGCAGGTTAAGTTTAACTTTCATACTTTCAAATTGCCTTCTTGCTAGGGTCTATAGAGCAGCAAGTGCAATAGGCAGTTCTTTAAAGAAATATTGGCCCGTTTTTGCTCCCAAGCTCCCAGGAAAAAAGAAAAACAACAACAAAAAGGCAAATTCTAGGGATCATCAGGCAGAGGAACTTATTCACCTTTCACGAAAGACTTTTGAGACTTAGGATAGAAAAACAATTCCATGGTACATTGTAGTGTTCTCCAAGTCTGCCTGAAGGTAGGCATATTCTCCAGTGAGTGTTCCTGGAGATAATAAAATCATATTTAATTTTCTCAGTGATAGTGCTAAATTAATGAATACTTAAGGTAAGCAGATGTTAGAAGGGTCAGTAGCGAAATCATCATTACAATAGCAGAGAGCATGCAGGTAGATTCCTAGGATGAACCTTATGCTCTGCGAAACCTTTACATGCATTGTTCTATGTAATCTATCGTTATTCATTCAGTAAGAGATTGAATTACTTTTCTCTGTTGGCATTTCCTCCCTTAGAGATATCATGGAGTTTCAGGGTCTTGAGTATGATTTATATGACAATGACTCTGCCATTGACATCTTTAGCATCTTTAGTCCAGACCCAGATTCTCAACTCTAGACCTATATATCCATCTGGCCAGCTGACAACTCCACTTAGATGTCTAATTAGTGACTCTTCCACTAGAATTAAGGTCTATGCGAGCAAAGATTTTGTTGTTGTTGTTGTTCATTCTAGTGTCCACAGTGCCTTGAACAGTGTCTGCCTTGTAATAGGTACTCAATACATCATTGATAAATGAATGAATGAATGAACTTCAGTTACACAGACATTTAGAAAAACAAAATCGCTTTCTATTTTTTCTTTTACTAAGGATTTTATGATTGGTCACTCCTGCAGTTTCTAATAGGAGTCATAAATACCTATTTTCCATTAGCATTAAGCTAGGAAGTAATATTTGGGCTAAACATGAATCCAGTCAATGAACTGTCTTTAATATGCAGAACCATACTAGGCATTGGTGGTAACAAGATAATTGAGATAACTCTCTTGTCTCCAGATGGTCACATCACAGAAGAAATGGCAGACATTCAATCAGGTCATTAATACATAAAGGAATGAGAACAGAAAATAGAAATCTATGCATGCTGGATGGAAATCTGAGGAGACTTGACCTCTGCGAAGCCCTGTCCACATTGAGATAAGCCTTAAAGAGAATAAATGTATAAGGAGATGGTGTAAACAAAAAGATTAAAGTTGACAGTGCAGGCTTTGTTCAGAGAATAGCAACTTGTCTAAGATATGACGTCATACAGTGTGTGGGAGGAAATGGCAGGCAGTGAAACTAGATTATGGTTTCAAATTTGATTCCAAAAAATGGTCCTTATTCCTTTGTCCACACCAAAATGGAAGATTATAAAATGTCTATTTTAAATGCTTTCTACACATTATTTCATTTCAGCCTCTCAACAATCCTTTCCAGTGAGTCTTATTATTATCCCCCTTTATGGATGAAGAAACTAAGGCATAGAGAAACTAAGCTCCTAAGCTCCTTGCCCAAGGTTGCAGAGCTAATGAGAGTCAGCAAACGGATTCAAACTCAAGAAGATAATAACAGTGCCCTCACTCCTAAAGATTCTAGAACAATGCCTCACTATTAAGTGTACAACAGTTATTAATAATCATAATTGCTGCCCTTTATTGATTAATCACTGTATGTCAGCATATAATTCAAACAATTTCTCAAAACAAATTTATGAAATTGTTATGAGTATTATTCCCAGTTTATAGATTTTAAAATTGAGGCTTAGGGAGATCAAACACATCATCCAGTATCAGAATTGAGAAATAGACCCTGGAGAAAAAAATTGGAATAACTGAATAATTCACTAGAATGAGTGCTCCCAGGCACTTTTCTTCTTATTGTAAGGGTGGCAATCAATGTCACTATTATTAATACTAATATTATTCAAAGAATAACAATATTATGATTGTTTACTGTGTCCCAATCACACACACGCTAGCTCATTTTATGTCCACATTCATTCTATACTGTAATGTCAGGTTAGATTTTTACACTCATCTTCATGACATTGAACATCCAGCAAAACTAAGTCACAGAGAGTCATACTAACTTATTCTAGTCACACATAAATGACCAGCTAACATTTGGACTCAGCAATCTAGCTTTCTCTGAAGTAAGAAACTAGCTGAAACCTAGAAAGAACAAAACCTAGATCACTGCTCGGTTTCCTGATGCTCTGTTTCTAATATCACCATGACAGGGGTGCCCGGAAGGCTCAGTTGGAAAAGTGTGTGACTGTTGACCCTGGGGTGGTGAGTTTGAGCCCCACATTTAAAAATTTTTTTCTTTGATTGTATTCCCTCTCAGCTATTGACTTTCCTGACTAAAGTATCAATCTTTTGAGTCTATCTTGATGTGTAAGTTCAATCATATTCCTTGTTTCTTTCTTACCAACCACCAGCATTTCTGTTGTAGATTTTCTCTCTATGTACAATGACTTGTAATATAATTTTTATGTTGCTTATTTACCAAAAAACAAGACCCTACCAGCTATGAAATAATAGCTCCTATCATAAAGAGTCACACATGACTTGCTCTGGTAATAATATGGCTAACACTAATAACAAGCATTCCAATTAGGTGATTATATTTTGAAATCTAAGCTTGCATGTAGAGTTATTGCTTATGTTTGTAAATAAGGGAGAGATGGTCCATTCATAAGTGCTATGAGAAATAGCTTCAACAATCTTCCTCTGAATAGTTATATTTTCTAAGTGATTGCATCCAGACATGAAATTGCAAAGTAATTCAAGTTCTCCTTGAATGGAAATTTCAGTGTCATTGCCAACAACTACCTCTAACAGAAGATGTTCAAAATAACTGTTTTCAAAATACTTTTCATTTTCCATATGATATATGAATATTAAATAGGATAAAGTACTAATTATAAAGGGCTTTTTTGGTCCTAACATACTTTCAGGACCAGAATTGAAGACACAAATGTCTGATTAAGAAAAATTGGGGGGTTCTAGTTGCTTAGAGTGGTCTGGGATGTGTTAAGACTCCTGCAGTGTTTAGGATGGATTGATTGCTTCTACTTAGGGGTTGTGCTTCATCAGTTTGGAGTTAATTGCTCTTGTACTCTCCATGTGCACCTGAAAATAGCTCCTGGTGGGTGGAGAGGTGAATGGTTGTGAACACAGCAAGAGTCAGGAGGGTTCCCGGGCCTTCTGATTCTTGAGATAAAGCATTTAAAGCTGGCAAAGGTTAAACAGTTGCTTACAGTGCTTGTCCCAGGTTGGAACTCTCCACTGAGAGAAGTCAAATGATTGAACAGAAAATAGACCGGTTTGTGTCATTTCCCTGGAAACCCACTTACCAGCTGTGCAAACTTAAGCAAATTCCTTAATCTTGAAAACCAGTGTCCTTCACTGATTATAATGCCAACCCCTCAAAGGACAATGAGGGTTGGAGCCAAGGAATGGATTGTTACAACATTCTCTCAACATCTGTACAAGTTTTCAAGTAGGAAGAAAGAGAGGAAAGAAATTGTGTTGGTACCACGTACAGTCGCTTTTGAAATCTTCACCTGGAACCCCTGATCTTCAGATGTGAACATGAACCAAACAGTAGCATCTTCTCCTTATTCTAGACATTCTCACAAGTAGTTTTCAATGTATATAGCCTGGTGGAGTTTAGTGTCTAATCTAAAACCTAGAGCAAAATTCATCAAACCGTCCTCCAATACCTGCCAGTGGACCAACCCTTTAAAATCAGATGCAACATATCATTAGGAGGTAATCATCCCCATCATGATTTTATTGCCATACTGATTAATTCACTATTAAACCAATTTAATAAAGCATAAACTTTAGGAATAAAGACTCAAAGGGTATTTTATAAATGAGATAAAGCAATATAAGTCAAGCCAACTGAATCTTTGGCTAGACAAATCAATTTCAGTTCAAATAGAATTTTAAAGGCATAGTCTTTATAGTCTTTTATAATGAAAAATGGATATGCTACGCAAAGAAGGGTCATGTTGTATTGCATAATGGACCTCGTGTAGATACATCCATTATGTTTGGGAGACTTATAGTAGTTATTCATTGATTTCACGTGTTTTTACTGAGCATGTTTAGTGTGCAAAACTAGCACACTACTGTTGGACTGATGTAGTCCTAGGTGGAATGAGGCAGCGGCCTCCTGGTGCCCCATGCTATGAGGAAGCAAGGAATCCTCTCTGTGTACCCAGCCTGGGTTCTAAACCAAATTTCCAAGTGGAGGGACAGTATTTATAAAATGGTTTTATTTCAGTATCACAGGCCTTGTTGACAAGCACTTGCTTTAAGAAGGTGGACGTCACATTCATACTTGTTTGTAAAGCAAGATGTTCTGTAGCTATGTTCTGGAGGGCAAGGTTTGACCTTGGATAGAGTCCGATTGGCATAATTATAAGTGAGGCTGTAATAAACTTCAGCTGTAGAAGAGAAGTTGTCAGAAAGAGGAGAAAGATGCCTATTTTTAAAACTCATTCTGTTGTTCTCAGGTGATTTGAACTCCAATTTCTAGCCCAACTGTGTCACGGCCTGAGGGGACTATTTACTCAGCTGTAGGACAACCTTAGCCCTGAGAGAGTTAAATCTAAGAAACGGATAACAAAAAGAGACATCTGGGAAGCTGAAGGGTGTCTGGGTTTGGGAATTAGTTGTCTGATTAAAATTAAATCTGTTAGAAGATACATGAATTAAAATGCTATTTGTATTCAGCTTGTCTCAGGATGCAAAAGCAGCACCGAATTAGCAACTCAGCAAGATGCCCTCAGAGTTAAATCTTGGCAGAGGCCTGGAGATAATTCAGGTGGCCAGGGCCCCACCTGGTCCTGGTTTTAATCTTAGACACACATTTCTTGGTGGTAAAATGTATAAAAGCACACAGCCTTTTTGTTGTTGTTGTTGTTGTTGTTTTCCAGCTCTAAGATAGCATCCCTTCCACACCTTGTTTTATTTGTTCCTAAATCAGCACATTGACTGCCACAATGATGATCTCTCCAAGGTACACAGGCACGGGTCCCCTGAGGCACTGGGGGTTCAGTGAGAGCCTCAAATCTGTTCGCCCCTAGGATTTTAAAGATATATCTATATCTATATCTATATCTATATCTATATCTATATCTATATCTATATCTATATCTATATCTATATCTATATATAGATCTCTTAAAATAGCATATTGACTGAGCTCATGCTCTTTGATGTTAGAAAACCAGGGATCAAATCCTAGCTCTCTCCCTTACTTTCTATATGACCTTGAGCAGATTATTTAAGCTCTGTGGGTCAGAGTTATTCCTTGTAAAATAAGAGCAATAATGGGTCTCTCAAAGCATTTTTTCATTTTCATTAGAATGAGATAATACCCAGTCAGGCTTAGAGCAAAATCTTTCTATAAACAGTGGCGATGTTTATTAACAATCTCATCAGAATGCTTAAAAAAATTGGACTGTAGAATGGTAAAGACAACTTTGACTTTGAACGAGTTACTTAGACTTCCCAAACCTCCATTTTCTCATCCCTAAAATGGGAATGAAAATCCCTCTCTTGAATGGTGTTGTAAAGATTAAATGATGTGGGGGCGCCTGGGTGGCTCAGTTGCTTAAGCAACTGCCTTCAGCTCAGGTCATAATCCCGGAGACCCGGGATCGAGCCCCACATCGGTCTCCCTGCTCTGCGGGAAGCCTGCTTCTCCCTCTCTCACTTCCCCTGTTTGTGTTACTTCTCTGACTGTGTTTCTCTCTATCAAATAAATCAAATAAAATCTTTAAAAATAAAGAGATTAAATGATGTGATAGGCTTGCCCACTGTCCAAAGTTTACTGGGAAAACTGAGCAACAAGATTTATTTTGGTGAGTGTTGTGTGTCATTTGAATGTATGTGGATGGATTTACTATATACTATTTACTAGGGCTACCATAACAAAATGCCACTGACTAAATGGCTTGAATAGCAAATTTATTTTCTCATAGTTCTGGAAGCCCCAAGTCAAGATGGATTGGTTTTTACTGAGGCTTCCACATCGTTCAAAGCCTTTCCTCTCCGTATGTATATCCCTGGTGTTTCTCTCTCTCTTCTTATAAACATATATTGGATTAGGATCCCTATGACCTCATTTAATATTAATTAGCTCCTTGAAAGCCCTATCTCCACATATAGCCATCTGGAGGTTAGGCCATCAACCTACACATTTTAAGGTGTTACAATTCCACCCATTATGGTGTCAGAAGTCAGACTGTAGGAGATTAAAGAGGAAGCAGGAGATAGACCCAGTGGATCTAGTCAACTTTTCTGAGACATTTGACGATACAGAAAAGGAGAGTTTACTTTTTTATCATTCTTATTTCTGTTGGTGTTGAGAGAGAATGTGATAAAGTAGAGAGAAAATATGGCTTGACCTCAGACACTTGGATGTGATTCCCCATCTCCCTCTTTCTCCTATGTGACATCTGGTCACTCATGTCTTCACCACTATAAAACTGAGTATCACATATGTAAAAAAAAAACAAAAAACAAAAAAAGACAATTATACTTCATCATGGAATTACTGTGATAACTAGAATTATATCATTGGAGCACCTAGCCTATCCCCCCGCATACAATGAAGGCTCAATAAATGTTAAGCACTGTGTTAAAATCCCTGTAAGGGGCACCTGGGTGGCTCAGTCAGTTAAGCGTCTACCTTTGGCTCAGGTCATAAACCCATGGTCCTGGGATGGAGCCCCACGTTTGGGCTCCCTGTTTGCAGGAAAACTGTCTCTCCTTTTCCCCCCTACCCATCCTCTCTCCTGCTCTCTCGCTCTCTCAAACAAATAAATACATTAAAAATCTTTAAGATAAAACTCCCCAAAATGCATGCTCCTGAAAGGTGGCTGAGTCAACTCGTGAATTTCAAGTCCTGTGCAGAATCATGCTGTGCTCTCCAGAATTTGACTCCAGGAATCAGTCTTGATTGGATTAGGTGGTGTTGCTTTTTTTAATATCTCCTGGTGATTGCTTATGATTTCAGGTTTTTAGAGCCTGTCAGCCACCTAGAAATAGAAACAGCTCTTTGGCAGGTAAGATTCATTAGAAAGTAAGGTACTAGTCAGCTGGGAAAATAAGAGTCCACAGACAGATGCTTCAGATGTGGTGCTTTGAATATCGCTCATGATGCTCATGCCCTCACACACTTAATTCAATTACACTGACCCTCTGGCTCTGGGTCTTGTGTCTCCATCTCAGCCTCAGCAGATTTGTGACAACTGGAAGAAGAGAGTGTGTTGGTGGTGTGGTTCACATTGCTGTGTGGTTACAGGGGCCAAGGAGTGGATGTGCTGTTTTGTTTCTTTCCAGTGGAAGGGTCACCAGATCTAGAGAAGGTTGTGCTATGACTGAGAGAGTACTCAGAAAATCTGATTAAAATGTCCTCTGCTTTTGCTTTTGCTGTGTTTCTCAGAACAAGGCGTGGAGAACACAGTGATTCCAAAGGAGGCATTTAAGGTCTACCAATGGTCCACAAACCTCAGTTTGAAAAATAATTTTCTAGAGGGCTGCTAAGGCTCAAGGGGCTCCAGAGGAATGGAAACTTTGGTAACAACATCACGTGTTTACTGATTCATCCATCCATCCAATTCAATCATTCATACACCAAATAATTCTTGAGTGACTTTGGGATACCAGACTCTGTTAGGTCCAGAGGACATATCTACAAGACATTATCTGTGTCTTTAAGGAACTCACAATGGAGAGGGCAGGCATGAACAGGTCATATTGTTATGTTTTGCATACTTTATAAGAGGTAGGTAGGATATGAGAATTCTGTCCAGGGAGCTACCAGTTCTGCCTGGTGGAGCAATCTGGAAAGGCTTTAGAGAGGAAGCAATAATATTTAAATTAGATCATAAGAGATATATATATATTTCAACAGGTGGAAAGAAGAGAAAGTAATACTTTAAGCTGAGGGACTTATACTGCATTTGAGTCAAAAGAAACTTACATGAAGATATTTTTTTTTAAGATTTTTTTTTTTATTTATTCATTTGACAGAGAGAAACATAGCTAGAGAGAGAACACAAGCAGAGGGACTGAGATAGGGAAAAGCAGGCTTCCCACCGAGCAGGAAGCCCGATATGGGGCTTGATCCCAGGTCTCCAGGATCATGACCTGAGCCGAAAGCAGTCGCCCAGCCAACTGAGCCACCCAGGCACCCACGTGAAGATATTTTTCAAGAGAGCAGAGTCTTCTATCTGTTATTATCTATATACATCAAGTCTGTCACAGGACATTTCTTTCTGCCTTAGCAACTACAATAACAATATCACAGTCCAATTCACTGGATCAAAAGCAATCTTAGGGAGCATCTCCTCTCTAAACTCAGGACTTATTGAGTAGAATCAACCCATTCTACTCAAATGTTCCAATGAATTAAGGATAAAATTGAAGGAGCCCCATTTTGGATTTTTTGATTTTCCCTATAAACCCAACCTGAGGTCAATTTGTGAATACCTAGCTGCCATTTCCCCCAGCTACCCATAGGCCTCTACACATCCTTCAGGTGCACATCTTGCTTATTTTCGCATCAATTTTATGCTTGTCAGCTCGAGTTTATTCCTGGCCTTCTCATCTTCTCATGTCCCTTTTATTATTCCTATCCACCCATCACTATCCTGCAGCTTTTCCATCTCAGTGTTCCAAAATAAACTATTGTAATATGAAAAGTACAAAACAAATGTCTGCTTGTAAACTTCTTCCCCATTTTGACAAACACAACCAATCCAAGCATCTGTTTCATTGCCATTATTGGTCTTTTGTAAACTTGAGAGAGTCATTAGGACACCCCCCAGATTAGGGTTCTGCAGAAACCTCTTCATCCCTGCTCTGTGAGAACTCTGACCCATCACTGCACTTAGTGGGACAGGACAGGAAGTAGGTGCAAGTGTTAGTGAAAGGCAGCAGTGAGTATAAAAATGATGTGACTTTTAGCAACCATATTTCCAAATGACACATAAAACATGGAATTGGTATACCCTGAGTGCAGAGTTGGTGAGAAAAAGCTCTTCTCCTGAGCCTCACATATCTGAATTAGAAATCTGTATCTAAGAGGAAGGATGATAATGGAGATTAGCAAGCCATGGCTTCAGGGCTGAAACTGGATGCTTCTATTTCTGGTGAGTTCTTTAACCAAGGTGTGAATTGGCTGATGGCAAGAAGAATTTTTAGGCCTCCATTGGGCCCCACTGCAAAAAGCTGAAATAAATCAAGGATGCTATACTTTGAGACCTGTGTACCCAGATCCTAGTACATTCCCACACCTCCCAACTAGTCTTCTATAAGACCCTAGGGCAAATATGTAGGGATTACCAGATGTGACTTGTGGGGAGAAATGATTCTTTGAACAAATACCTTGTAGGGTCAATTAGGTCAAATTTAAACAGAATTTTTTGTTGCAGATCCTCTGGAGACCTTTAATTTCTAGTTTTGGTTCCAAACTATGTTAGCATTTACAGCGTTTCCCAAATTTGTATGGGCAACAATTTTTTTTTTTTTTTTGCGTAGATCATCTTTAAGAAATTAAAGTATAAATATAATTCACAAAGGAAAGTACAATTTTTTAGAATTTATGTGTAGCTGTAGACTCCCTTGGCTGCAGAGTAGGGTCTAGCCAGAGTGCCCCCAAGTCTAGTCCCTTCAGAGTGCACCCATGAAGACTGGGTTTATGCCAGTCAAATCAGTAGCTGATTACTCACTTCAGCACCTGACCTGCCTACTTTATTTGTAGCCCCAGGCCAAATATCTGATTTCAGTGGAATCCTCAGGGAGTATTAGCAGAGCAGAGTCCTACCTCCCAGTTGTGTGATATATAGGGCAGTACTGATTGTCATTAAGCTTCAGTTCCATTTTTCTAACTCATCTTTGGTATATATACACCAATTCCAGGTTTTGAGGTTATTCATGATTTTGTGTACTCTTCAAACTGTATTATAAAAATGCTAGCATGTAATATCTAGTTATTAGAGTTTGTGGGGAAAAAGATTATGTGGAATTGTCTTAGCTTAGTTATGTAAACTCTGGGAAATGTAAAGACTACTTTGGGCAGTGTCAGAATCCTTCCTCTGGAAAAAAATCACAGACATAAAGTAAATATTTCATTGTTTTCCTGTTGTTGTGTATAAACATTGATGACCTGTGACTGTTCTTCAGCCTCTTTTTGGTTCTTCTCCACAGATAGCGTGGAAGATGAACTGGAGATGGCCACTGTCCGGCATCGGCCTGAGGCTTTGGAGCTTCTGGAAGCCCAGAGCAAATTTACCAAGAAGGAACTCCAGATTCTTTACAGAGGATTTAAGAATGTAAGAACTTCCTTTTTGACTTTATGTTCACACTGTTCTCTCTAGAGCATTGAGAAGTAAGTGAGAGAAGGGGGAAAAGAGATGGTTCTGTGAGGGCCCCATCATATGCACATTTCATATGGATCCTTCTTAGATGTGAATATTGTCAGTACCTATTCGGACGTTGAGTCACTTTGGCACACAATACTCATAAAGTGTGGGTGGACCTTAAATAATGATAAGTACAGAAAAAGGCATGCTCATTCGGTTATTTGTATGTTTTGTTTGGTTGGTTGGTTTTGGCTATAAGGACATCATTTCAAAAAGCTTCAATTCTCTCTTCATTATTGAATGATGGTCTTAATGTTTGACTTGAATCTTGACTATAGAGTAAGGCCCGACAAGGAACAGCATTCCTAGCATTAGAGCAGAGTCACTGTAAGTTTCTAAAAAGTCATGCTACCAATGACTCTAGACCATAAATGTCTGTAGGTAGGTAGTGCTGACATCTGGTTCTTTGTGATCCAGGTGGACCTATGAGTTTCCTTCCTGAGTGAATCCTCTTCAAAAGGAGTGATATTTCATGCATCCCAGAGGGTGAGTGTGGGACGCAATGAGTGGTTCAGGCAACTGATTAGGGATACACTCTTGCTGAATACTTGGTATGTGTTTACTATTAAGCTAGATTCTCTAAGTTATTCAAAAGCCAGAGAAGATATTCAAGGAGCTTTTGGTCTATATCGGGAGAGAAGACTTGTCATGAATTTATTTGAAAACAATTCATCCCTGGGCCGCCTGGTGGCTCAGTAGATAGAGCATATGACTCAGTCTCAACGTTGTGAGTTCAAGCCCCACACTAGGTGTAGAGCCTACTTAAAAAAAGAAAAGAAAATAAAAAGGATTTCATCCTTAAAAATGTCACATTATTTCTTATCCAATGGCATACATAAGCCAACATGTACTGTTCTTACACATATATAAACCATGATAGCTACACTAAAGGCACCCTTGTGATCCAAATTAAATTGCAAGTCTTCCCTCAAAGAACCTCATTCCATGCTCTGAAGACTCTAGTGTTCAAAGAGTTCTGCTAATTCCAGCCTCTTCGAATCTGACCATCTTAATTGCTACTTCGGTGCAACCTCATGCAGACCAAATGAGAAACTCTGTCTCTTCCATGGGTATGCACACAAAAGTTTATTCAGAGAATGAGTAACACTAGTTGACTTTTCCGAATATTTCTGTAGGGTTCCAATATGCATATTGCACACAACCTTCCACCATCTCTCTGAGTTTACAGGGTCTCTCTCCACCCCATTTCTGCTCTCACCACTCTATTTGTCTGGGCTTTCTAAATTTTTCCCTCCCTATAACTACTCTGAAATCTGGTTCTCTGCTAATATGCAGGCCTTTGTGGGGGGTAGACTGGGTGGTAAAAAGGGAGATATCATGGAGATGGGCACTTTCCCCACACAGACAGGACTCTCATTGAAAGGAGTCTTAATGTGTGATCTGTCAAGATGACATGTGTAAATAAACATGTATGAAGAGAAGGGCTACGGAAATGAGGCTAGAGAATTATTAGTTTCGTCTATGATGCACAGTGTGCAAAGAGAGGAAACACTTACCAAAAACCAGCTGGAATGACCACAGACAGCAGCAAGCAGATACAAAATGGTCGTCAAATAAAGGAGAATTTCATCCAACATCTCAGCATCCCTGCCACATTATCACTCCACTGCCGTGACTGAAGTTCTCTCCATTTGGGGTCAGGCTGCCTTTAGTATCATTTGTTGCAAATTGAAATCATGATAACTGCCACCTTGAACCTCCAGAGGGAGAATCTCTGCAGGCTGGTCTTCTCCAAGTGGCACTTCACAGAAGTTGCCCAGGCTCTGATGTCTGCGTTTGTTCATATTTGTCTTTTATTTTCTTTCATTTTTCTTGCTCTTTTATTTTTGTCTTTGATTTCTTGTCCTCTTTCCTCCTTCTTTTCCAGGCCTCTCCTCTTTCCCCTTTTCCTACCCTTCCAATACCTGCTCTATATCTTCTTTCTGTGCTCTCTCCCTCCTTTCTACATTCTCTGTCTCTTCTCCTTATCAGTTCTTGTCTATTTTCTTTCATTTCCCCCCTTTCTTTTCTCTTCTATTTTTCTCTTCTCTCTGCATCAATTTTTCTGTCCTGCCCATCCTGGACTATGAGATCAATGTCCATCAGACCCGAATGTGCCCGAAGAATACTCACATACTTCTTTCCAAGTTAGCAGTCCACTGTTTGCTCAGAAAATATTAATTGATGTCTCTGATAAATCAAAGGCAACTGTTCTTTACATTTAAGGTTGTTTTTCCCTAGTCAAAAGTCCAACTCTAATAAATATACCCTGAATTATATTAAGAGAGGCATGAAAGCAAGGCAGTGGCACTCATGTTTAATAGGATGGCAGCAATCTGAACCAGCTTAGTACCAGAAAAAGCAAACCAGCTACTATTTTTCCTGAACACCAATTATCTCAAGCCCTTAAGATCAAAATATCATTCCCATGGAACCAATTGGGTCATTTATTTTTAATGAAACCTTTTAAAACTCTCTATATTTTTATTAAAAGGATAAACTAGTTACATATCTTAAGACATCATACTGATATAAAAGAGGCTCGACATGGCAAATCACCCCTGTTAGTAAAGATTGCCAGAGACCCCCCAGTCTTTTCCCAGTACCATATCCCTAATAGCATTTCCTCACTTCCAACACAGATTATTAATAAAAATGGGGAATGAGAGAAAGGTAAGATAGTAAGAGAAAATTTCTCAGACTGTCACTCTCTTTTACCCACTGAGTCACCCCCACATTTTTATTTCTCTTACCACCTACTAAACTGAGTCTCCAAAAGTAGGCAGCTGATAGAAATGGGGAATATAGCATAGTGCTTCTCCACCTTTAGTATGCTGTGTAATCTACTGAAGGCTTGCTAAAACTCAGATTGCTGGGCCCCAGCCTCAAAGATTACAATTTAGTAGGTCTGAGATTGGGCTGAAAATTTTGCATTTCTCATAATTTCCCAAATGATGCTAAAGCTGCTGGTCTGGGGACCACACTTGAAGAATCACTGTGAAGAGATCATAAGGTTTGGGTTGCTCAGACTCAGGTCCACTTCTTTCTTTCTTTTTTTTTTTAATTTTATTTATTTGACAGAGAGAAACACAGCCAGAGAGGGAACACAAGCAGTGGGAGTGAGAGAGGAGAAGCAGGCTTCCCGCTGAGCAGGCAGCCCGATGCGGGGCTCAATCGCAGAACTCCAGGATCATGACCTGAACTGAAGGCAGAGGCTTAACCACTGGGCCACACAGATGCCCCTGACTCAGGTCCATTTCTTTTTGTTTAGGGCAGCTCGCTCTGAATCAGTGGCCTGTGTCTCATTATCTCTACAAACAGTCAGACTCAGTTTTGTGTTCCATTAAAGTGGCCAGTCATGGTTGGCCTGCATACTCCCACAGATTGTTTTGGGTTTTGAGCTATGTAACTATGTATTAGAAAGGATGCGAAATATACAAGGTATTCTCTGCATGTCAGCAGTCTCAAACTTAACTGCATGTTGCAGTCATGCCAGGATCTTCAAAGATTACAAATTTATTAGTACCAGGCTTGGTGATTCTGATGTAATTGCTCTGGGAAGAAGCTTGAGCATTAGGATTTATAAAGCTCTCCAGGTAATTATGATGAACAGCTAAGATTGACAACCAATGAACTAGATGCATAAAATCCTAGTCATAAGGTGCTTCTGTCACAAAAAGAACTGACCTAATTGTGATGAGTCCTATCGTCTTGAATACCAATGGTTAGACTGGCTATGTTGGAACCTTATGAGATCTTTGGTGGATTTCCAATCCTTGGGGAGATGTGGGTGTAGATGGGTAACAGGTTTTACTTCTGATGATTCTGACTCAGTTAAAACGGAGGTGAGACTCAGTATTTTTTTTTCTAAACTTCTTAATTAAAAAAAAAACCCTCTTAAAAGATAGCTAACAGAAAGTCACACTTGATACCACTGACCTGAAAAGTCAGATAAATATCCATATACGTGATTCATACACTGGATTTGCCTCTCTCATTCAAAATCAAGCATAACTTCCGTTCAGTTTTAGGTGATCATGAATGGTCTTCTGGGGCATTAAGTTTTAATATGGCTATGCCTCTTTGACATTTACTTTCATTAGTTAATAATTTACAGCATATGCTTCCCATTGTTTAAGGCCCAACGTGAAAGTTTAAAGAAGTTACATCTATTTGCTCTAGACACCTGGTGCCTTCCTGTCCCAAATCCTTCCCTGCTTCTTTCTCTTTCAGTACTTTGAATTCTAATAGATCAAAGTAACCATTAGATTCAAATATAACTTTAAGGCATCACTTTAATGCTCGGTAATGTCCTTTTTCCCATAAAAATGCTAGTGTTAATATCCTTTCTACCTAAAAATAAAGGATGTCTGTATTGTTTTATTAATTATGTAACAAATTATCACATATTTAGTGGATTAAAAAACATTCATTCATCATGTCATAGTTTTGAGGGTCAGGAGTCCAAAAGCAGCTTAACTGGGTCCTATGGACAGGGTCTCACAAAGCTGCAATCAAGATGTTTCTTTCTGGATCCTGGGATCCTCTTTCTAGCACACATGTTTGTTGTCTGAATTCATGTCCCTGTGTTGTATTTCTGAGATCCCCACTCTCTTGCTGGCTGTCATCCTGAGGTCACTCATCTCCTGGAGATCTGCCTGTGGTCCCTTGCCCATGGCCTTTTCACAAGATCTCTCATAACGTGTAGCTCACTTCTTCAGAGTAAACAAGGGAGAATCTCTCTGGTCTGGTAAGGCAGAGACTTCTATGATGTAATACAGTCATGGACATGACATCTCATCCAACCAGCACTCCAGGCAAGGAGATTAAAAAGAATGTGACTTACTAGAAGTCACCATAGGGTGCGCCCATCACAGCAGTGTTCCTAGGGAGACAGCAACCCCAGAAACTAGCTACTGAAGCAGCTGAATTAAATCTGAAGTCACATCTCAATCATGTTTAATCCCCACCCTCAGTGCTGTACCTGAAATCCAGACCTCTCTTTGGGGACTTTTCCAATAGTAGCACCAAACTTTTCCTTGATTTCTGCAAGAAGTTTAGATTTAATGTTGTGGGCAAAGGAACCAGCAGGAGATGAAAGGGTTTTTTTAATGGATTTTTCCTACACTACTTGAAGAGTTTGAGAACTCACTGCATCTTTAAAAATAGGTGAGGGGAAGTGAGAATGAAATTACAGGGGTCTACATTTTTTTACAAAGTACCTTTATATAAAAAAGCACTAAATCCCACTTACAGTAAGGCAGAAGAAAGAAGGAGTTTAGCACATGATTGAAAAAAGAGCAGGATATGGTGTTTAGGATAGAGAAATAAGCTCATAATTGCATAAGGCAATTGCTCTTTTATCATGAGCCCTTAGAGTTATTCTTGAGGCTTCACAGGCTGATTGTGTAACCTTCAGTAAATCACTTCATCCCTGGCAGTTTCGGTCTCCCTGTCAGCAAATTAGGGATTAAGATCTTCTCTTCCAATCATGAAGGGGGGTGGGTAATAATTGGTTTTGTTCTGCTCTTGAAAGACTCAGATAAAAGATCTTCCTTAAGTGCAAAGTATTACTCATGTACTTTAAAATCAAGGTATTAGAACAGAGCGAAATGTTATTTTCTATGCCCTAGCAAAATTTCTGTCAGACTTCCAGGAAGTAGGCCTTTCTGAGAAGTCTGTCTACAGGTCTCAGCAGATAAACATGGCTGCCCTTTTGATTTCCAAATACTGGCATGATACAAGTACTTTATTGGATTCAAACCGCTCAGCTGACATTTTCTACTTCAGACAGGTGGTTTAACTTCTCCGGACATCAAATTCTCCTTCAAAGATTCAGGCTATTAAGCCCACACAAATGAAGAGATGATGAAAAATATTTTGCATAATTCCTTTCATTGAAAGTGTGCTCGATAGACATTGGATCCCTTCAGCTCTTTCTTATTCATTCTATTAAGCACAGAAGTAACTGAAATCACAGTGAACATTCTGGAATGTCATCTTGAGGTATATTACCTTACACAAGAGTTTGTTAAATATAATCTCTGACATTTGGATGCTTTTTGCTTATTTGTTTTTTTAAATTTTCTTTTTTTAAAAGATTTTATTTATTTATTTGACAGAGAGAAACACAGCTAGAGAGGGAACACAAGCAGGGGGAGTGGGAGAGGGAGAAGCAGGCCTCCCGCCCAGCAGGGAGCCCTATGTGGGGCTCGATCCAGGAACTCTGGGATCATGACCTGAGCTGAAGGCAGTTGCCCAACCAACCGAGACACTCAGGCACCTGTTTTTTGTTGTTTTTTTTTTTAAATTTTATTTTCAATTAATTATGCATCGTGCTAAATTTTTGAAATCATGTGGGGGACATAAATTGAAACACCTAAAGTGTTTCATCTACAATCAACTCTCCATGCCACCTCACTGGAGATAAATATGCTTAACTTTCTTCTTTATTCTCCTAGGTATTTTTATGTGCATGCATTTACATGTTTACATAGGGATTCTTTTGACACAAATGGGTTTGTTAATACATGTATTCTACAGATTATTTTTACCTAACAATAAGCAATCGTAAATATTAAATTTTATTGTCAAACAACCATTATACACTCATTGGTCAGGAGTTCCCTGTTTGTGGACACCTTGAACCTAACCTGGTAATTAGTCTAGTGAGTTAACACACCAATTTTCAGCCTCCTCTTTGATTGTTTGGGAATTCCCATTGGGGAGGCAGTAGTTTCTGCACTGCCCTTCTACCCTACCCCTTTTCCAGAGTGGGATTACTTTTTAAGGCTATACCATCACTTTACCACACCAGTATCCACAACTGTCCTTCTCCCCAACAAAGAGAGAAAGATAAAGAGAGAAATAAAAGTGGACCAATGACCTTATTTCTGTTTAACCTATGAGTTTCGTAAAGACCCTGGCCTAGCCTAATTCATCTTGATATGCTCTACTCCTAATTCCAAATGTGTGGCCCATTGTACCACTCAGTATCTGGCTTTAGAATAAAAGTACTAGGCCAAGATAACAGATAAAATCATCTTGCATCATCCATATAATGTGTAACTTTTAAAATAGCTTGTACGTTCATTAAATAAATTACATATGCAGGGGACATCCAGGTTGCTTAGTTGGTTAAGCATCTGCTTTCAGCTCAGGTTATAATCCCGGGGTCCTGGGATCTAGTCCCACATCAGGCTCTCTGCTCAGCAGGTAGTTTGCTTCTCACTCTACCCCTCTGCCCTGCTCGTGATCTCTCTCTCATGTTCTCTCTCTTTAAATAAAATCTAAAGGAAAAAAAAGGAAAAAAGAAAAGAAAAGAAAAGAAAAACATATGTAGGATATTTAATACTTATTTGGCTCCTAAATCTGTCTTTCTAAATAAATGTTACCTGTCCATGTAATCAGTCACCCAGAAATCAGCTGTCTTTCTGGATTTTTCCCTTAGAACCTGCTGCATCTAATTAATCACCAAGCTCAGTCAGTTTTCTAGTCTTTATATCTCTTCCATCTACCCCTTCTTTTTCCTCATATTGCTTGTGCCTCTCTGTTATCTCTCATATTCATTAACACAATGGCCTCCCAATCTCCTGAACTCCAGTGTTATCCTCCTCTGAACCTGTCTCCACAAAGCAGCTAAAGGCATCTTTCTAAAGCACAAATTGGACCCTGTTGATTCCTACTTAAAACCAGTTAATGTCTGTCCATTTTCATTAGAAGATAGATTCAAGAGCCTTAAAACCAGTTAATGTATGTCCATTTTCATTAGAAGATAGATTCAAGAGCCTACATCAACATGTATTTGTTGAGTCTGCTGTAAGTCCAACCTTGAGTTAGATTCTTTCTGTACTACGTGACCCAAAGAGCCCTTGCTTACTTTTCTAGTCTTATGTCTCACTATCTTTTAGTCAATATGCTTCAGCAGTAAAGAACTGGCTGCTGTTGATGTGATTCCCTCTGAGGAGTCTTGATCTGCCCTTTTCTTCCTACAGAGAATGCTATTCTCCATGACTCCTTTACCTTCATGAGGCAAACTCCTACACCTTCTCCACATCTCAGCTTAGAGTTTACCTCAACATATTTTTTTCCATCATTTATTCTGTGAGTGCTACTATGAGTCCACCACTCAACTATGTATTTAGGAACACTGACTAAAATGATGGGTAAGTTCTCTTTGAGCTTACATTCCAATGGGAGTTAGGGGAGGTGAGGTAGGTGAAGGGGAAGATGGGGCAATAAACAAACAATTAAGGAAATCCCTGGTGTGGTCAGAATTGTGATGAAATGTTATAGAAAGGTTAAAATATAGAAAGAGAGCTTCTGACATTAGAAGAAGGAAAGGAAATGGGGACTGAAGTAAATCAGAGAGGGAGACAAAGCATGAGAGACTTTGGACTCTGAGAAACAAACAGAGTTTTGGAAAGGAGGGGGCTGGAGGGATGGCTGAACCTGGTGATGGGTATTAAGGAGGGCACATATTGCATGGAGCACTGGGTATGGGGCATAAACAATGAATCTTGGAACACTGAAAAAATAAAACAAAATAAATTATTTAAAAAGAGAAAAAGAAAGAGAGCTTTTAATGTGTAGTTAAAAAAGAGTGGCACTTAATTTGGAATATCAAGAAGGACATAAGCACCTGAAGGATATTCCAGGCAGAGAGAACAGCCATGAGTCCTAAAGTAGGAGTGAGGGAAAAGTGTGTAGAACCTGTAAAATTCAATTTATTTTATTATTTCTAAAGATATTGAGAGAGTTCTTGTTTTAAAAAGGTCAGATATAATACATGGCAATGATTTTTTTAAAGATGACTCTGTGAGGCTGCTCTAAGAAGAATGGAGTGTAGGGAGCCAAAGTAAAAAATGGAGACCCTTGAGAAAGAAGTTTCAGGAGAGTAGGCAAAAAAGCATTGCTTAGACCAGGATGGTGGCAAAATATGGTATGTGGTGGAGGCTGAGCTGACTGGCCATTTTGATGGTTTAGATTGAAAACAAGAGAGGAATTGAGGACTCAAAATTAACTCAAAGCTAACTTTGAAAGGCTTATGTACAGAAAAACTTTATTTGATACCTCGTAAGTTTGGAGACCCTCCTAAAGTGCTCCCCACCATTGCACTGGTTTAAGACCCCTTCCTTATTCTATAAGTTCCCTGAGGACAGGTACTGTATTTTTTTTTACCATAATATCACTAACTCTTCATACCCTGCCTTGTAATAACATATAATCAATAAATGTTTATAAATGAATGATCCCAATCAAAAAGTACAGGGAGTCATCCCAGATAAAATTTTTATCTTCTCTCACTTTCTTTTTAGTTTCCTTCACATCAACCTAGTAAGATTGAAGAGCTATCAATTTGGTCTTGAAAAAAATGAAAACTAATGATAAAGAAAGTGAAAAAGCATGAGTTTTCTTGTAAAAGAACAACAAAAATAGCTTGACACATTTGCTAGGTTTATCAAGTGTTCCTCAAAAATGTTAAGGGGTATCTCATATGCTAACAAAGAACTACTTCTGGTTCTATTGCAGGTATGTTCATAGTTTTCAACCCATAGATACTCATGTCTTACAATGCTCAGCAAATATACTGTCAAGTGAATAATAGGATCTTTGTAGCTCAAGAACCCCTCTCATCTCAGCAACATATTTCAAAAAGTAAAAGAGACTGGATGGTGGCATTTAGTGATCCCCACATGTATTAGAGTTGGTTCGCTGCTGTAACACACAATCCAGTATTTCAGGGGCCTAATGCAACAGAAGTTTGTTTCTTTCTCATCTCCCACACCTGGGTGGATCATTGAAAGCTGGATTCGGGTTGGTGGCTCTGTTTCACCTGTTCATGAAGGTTATACCTTCCATCTAGTGATTCCACGATTGTCTGTGACCTTAGCACCCTCCACTGGGCCAATTGTGTCTGGTCCTTGTACAAGAAAAAAAGAGAGAGAACAAAAGCTACGTGGGGCACATTGGGCATGTCCTGGAGTGTCAGACAATCTTTCTGCCCGTATTCCACTGGTCAAAACTCAATTACATGGCTCCATTTGACTTTAAGAGAGTCTAAGAAATACATATTTCAGAAGAAAGTAAAATTAAATTTCCTCTAAATTAGGGAATGGCATGGGAGAAAGTTATGTCAGGGATTCCCAAGATCACCCCTAAGTTTAGTCATTTTCCAGGAGGACTTACAGGATTCAGTATCTAATCATATGCAATGCTACCATCTGTTATAGCAAAAGGACACAAAATAAGATCAACAAAGGGAAAACGTGTGTCAGATAATGCTTGGAGGAAATGACATGCAAACTTCCAAGGGTGCTTTCCTAGTGGAGTCACACAGAATGTGGTCATCTTCCTCAGCGACCAGGTGTGACAACATAGGTAAAATGCTCTCTATCCAAGAAAGTCATTAGATACTCAGTCCCCAAGGCTTTTACCGGGCCTGACACATAGGCACCCTCTGTCTGGCATGTACCTAAATTCTAGATCTCCAGAAGCAAAAGAGGTGTTCAACCTATACCATATTGCTTGCACAAACAACTTAGGTACAGTGAACCATTCTTATCAGGGAATGGTGGAAACCTTCCTAATGTCCCAGATTCTAACTCTTTAAGACTGAGTTGTAGGCCTCTAAAATTTATATGTTGTATCTCTAACCCTCAAAGTGACTGTATTTGGTGATAAGACCTATATGCAGGTAACTAAAGTTAAATGATGTCATAAAAATGAGGCCCTAGTCCCATAGGACTGGAGTCCTTAGAAGAGGAAGAGACACCAAAGAAGGAAGGCACAGAGGGAAGGCCCCATGAGGACACAGCGAGAAGGCAGTCAGCTGCAAACCAAAGAAGAAAAGCCTCAGAAGAAGCCAACGCTGTGAACACCTTGATCTTGCACTGCCAGCATCCAGACCTGTGAGAAAATAAATTCTTGTTGTTTAAACCACCCATTGTGAGAGTATCCCGAAGAGTAAACCAGTTAAGGGCCAACCTTGCAAGTAGACCTTTCTAAGTGCAGCAGCCTCTGTCCTGCAACAATAACTCATTTCTATACAAAATACATACATTCTGGAGTAAATACAAGAATGTGATGGGACACCAGTTTTGGCATTACACTGGGTGAGATGGTTGGTCTCTCTGGGCTTCACTTATCTAATCTGCAAAATTGGAGATATAGCATTTCAGATGCTTTGCAAAGATAATGAATTTAAGGCACAGAGCACAGAACCTGTCTTTTTATAACACTCACAATGTATCTATCCTTATTCTTATGATCATTATCATCAATAACATTGTCATCACGCTGCTCTTCTGAATCGTGTTATAATCTAGAAGAGGGTGTGGCACGGAGAGAGGAAGAGAAAGAATCTTAAGGAGTCTCCCTGCCAAATCCAGAGGTCATGACTTGAGCTGAAATTAAAGGTCTGATGCTTAACCCACTGAGTCACCCAGGAACCCTAGAAACTCTTTCTTTGAGGTTTGCCCCACACCCTAGCCTGAGGACAAATTTGGGAAGTGTGCACTTTTGGTTTGATTTTACTCTGTCATTTGAATTCTTGGAGAAACTGATAACAGTATTTCTCATAATAATTCCCTCACTGAGATTTTATGAAAATCAAAAGAAATAAGATCATTTGTGATGTTTTGAACCTATAATGCAACATAGAGATGCAGGTAATTTTAAAAAACAACTTACATAAAGGCAACGCTTTTATAAAGCAAAAAGGCTCTGGAACCATTCCTGAAATCTTTAAGATGCTTGTCCATTTAAACACAACAACACTGTAAGATCAAATTTTATTTTTCTTTCAAGTCACAGGTGAGCTGGTCCATTCTAATGGGGCAGTTTGCTCCATCAAGGCCTTCCAAAATTCAGAGCTCTTCCCACACATTTCTCTGCTCTCCCTTTGCTTGGCTGCTATCCCCATCTGCATTGTGTGAACTAGGTCCCTTCCATGTCCGTGTCCTGAGGGAAGGTGGAAGACCCAGAGACCAGGGGCAGGTGACTTGGTTTAATTTGGAGATAACAAAATGTATAGACATCACTTTTACTTAGGGGGATCCTTTCACTTCCTAAGCACATGTTCTTTCCAGGAGAATAACCAAATTATGACACCTGGGGGAGGAAATCTGGAGGCAGAGCCTGTGCATGGCTGGGAGAATCAGAGCTCATTACAAACCCTGTCCTGCTTTGCTCATCCCAAAGCCTGGCTTCCCAGGCACTCCCCCCAACATCTATACACTCATGCACATGTTACTCTTATTTACATTGTTGGAAAAAGAAATCACTTGGGGAGGGGCGCCTGGGTGGCTCAGTTGGTTAAGCAACTGCCTTCGGCTCAGAGACCAGGGATTGAGCCCCGCATCAGGCTCCCTGCTTGGCGGGAAGCCTGTTTCTCCCTCTCTCACTCCCCCTGCTTGTATTTCCTCTCTGGCTATGTTTCTCTCTGTCAAATAAATAAAATCTTAAAAAAAGAAAGAAAGAAAGAAAGAAAGAAAGAAAGAAAGAAAGAAAGAAAGAAAGAAAGAAAGAAAGAAAGAAAGAAAGAAAGAAATCACTTGTGGAGAAGAGCTTCTGACTTTTACTGCACTCAGGATCTTTTCACATGTTGTTTCCCAGGACACACATTTGCTCCTATTTAGAGTGGATTGTTTAGTATCCTCCTAAATCCTGCCTCTCCTGAGCACATGGGATTAGATGAATACCCTTCTCCCCAAATTACTCTCTCACTGCACTGTTTGTTTCTTTCTTAGCATTATCATCATCTATAATAATAAATTTATTTATTTACTGAAGCCTTACGAGATGGGGTATTAATGAGGGCTGGGCCACTGATGTTTGGCTTACCCACATATACACAGTACCCAATATTTTTCTTGGTGTACAGCATGTTCTTAATAGGCACCTATTGCTTGGACTCCCTCTTTAACCCTGAGCAGGGCTGTGTGTACTCTGTAAAGCGCCCTCAGGACTAAATCTCAGCCTCAAGGAATTTGTCCTGTCTCATTCTTCCTTTAGACGTGCTTCCCATGTTAGGCTATCTCTGGTCTCCCTCTTGTTTTTTTGTCCTGGGTTCAGTGCCACCCTTGGAGGTGAACTCTCTGTGGAGGTCTAGCCTCTGGGTCCCCTACCAGCTGTCTTCCAGATATCCTTGGATTCTAGCACCTGCAGTCCTGAGCAGGAACCCCCACCTTTTCTCAAACATCTCGTTTGCTTCTTGGGGTCTGCTTGTCTGAAGAAAAAAAAAAAAAAGAACAAGTGATGCAAAGATTAAGGAAACAGTGCTGTTTTCAAATGCTTTACAAGCTGATTTCCCAATAAACTCTACTAATGGAATTACTGAAGTAGAAATAAGTCTAAAAATTTGCCTATAAAGCCCTACCAAACACTTTAAAAGCAGTGTTTTTGAGCTTGTTCATCTCACTGTAGGTGAGTGAGATAAGAAGCTAGCAACTCAAGAGAAGAGTGAATATTTGAGCCAATCTGATAAAGTAATTACCATATAAATCATTTTGGGTAAATGACCAATTTACATGGTACTGAAGATCATGTTAGAGAAATGGGCAGAAAAATATTAGAGTTAATGAATTATGGCAGACTCCAGGAGTGGAAAGGCGAAGCAGGAGAAGTAGCAGGTGCAAGTATAACCCTTAAGGATTTTCAGAATCATCACTGAAATATCGAAAAGGAAAAAGAACGTGTCATCACATGTCGTATATTATTAACATGTTAATAGCACTTGTAGTGTAGTATGCACTATACATTATCATAAAATGTTTTCACATACAGGCCATTTCACATTAGGTCATATCATTTTAAAGTGATATCAAGAAAAATATAGATGTTTTGTGGAAGAGGAAATAAGGGGCAGCACATTTATTTGTAATGCACAGAATGACAAGCCATTTGGTGACAGAACCAGGACTCACATAGTTTTCGTTTTTTTTCCCAGTTCCATTTTCCATAGCAACCTCTACTCACCATGTACAAAACTTTAAACACTATAATATATAAATAATAAATGAAAACCACTGAGGAACATCAAAGGACCATTTCACTGGAGTAGATAATGTTATTCCAGAAGATTAATTTAGGGTTCTCTTGAACACTTGCCTTCTATTCAAAGATCCTGGTTGACAGACATAAATGTTTAAAATGAGTTTAAATAGCACCTACCAAATCCTTTAGCATGATGGACCTTTTTTTTTTTTTTCAAATCATTTGAATAAGTCAATAAGGAAATAAACAAAATAATTTTTTCCAATGTGAATTTTAAACCACTGTAGATAGGCCAGTGTACAACCTAATTTCTATTTTTGTTTCTAGTTTTCTTTTCATTCATGAAGATACAAACGTTTCCTTTTTCAAATTTTTTAAAAGATTTTATTTATTTATTTAACAGAGAAAAATACAGCCAGAGAGGGAACACAAGCCGGGGGAGTGAGAGGGGTAGAAGCAGGCTTCCCGCTGAGCAGGGAGCCCATGCAGGGCTTGATTCCTGGACTTTGGGATCATGACCTGAGCCAAAGGCAGTTGCTTAACCAACTGAGCCACCCAGGCACCCCTCCTTTTTTCATTTTAACTCAATTAAGCAATATATAGAACATCATTAGTTTCAGATGTAGTGTTCAATAATGTATCAGTTACATATAACCCCCAGTGCTCATCACATCACATGCCCTCCTGAATGCTCGTTACCCAATTAACCACATTCTCTTACCCACCTATTTTTATTTTAAATATATCATCTATTGATCATCAAAAAGTTGTGAAATTTGCATAAGACACATATAATGTGACCAATATAATATATGCAATAGATTCCACGACATTGAGGAAAGGAGATTTAATTTTCCAAAAATGTAGGTCAGGAGAGTTACTGCAGTTGGGCATCATAGTCCTTAACTTCTCCAGAAACCAAGTAGTCACATTTTCTTCTTGTTAGTTTGGTTTTTGGTTTTTGTTCTTGCACTGGACCAATCACAGTTTCTCTTACTATTTAAAATTCTTTTTTGATCCTCTGACCATAGTACCTGGTCACCTCACATTATCTTTAGGCAGATATCTAGTTATTTAGCCTTTTTACAACATTATACACCTTCTTGTCCCATAAAGGGATCATAAAATATTATTTGTTGAAATATATAAGGGAAGAACAAAAAAAATATTCCAAACAGTAATTTTGTATCTTATCACTCAGAAAATAAGTAACACAATTTCTACAGTTAAAATCCAAGTTGGAGATTCTTACCAGAAATGTAGTCCAATGCAGAGTTTCATGAGGAAAAGAAAAGAAAGAAAAAAAAATCACTAACGTTATTTGAAATAAAGAAATTCCAGGACAGGATATAATTAAGTTGCTTTGTAGTTTATTGCTACGACTTGTGGTCTGTAATTATTTCAGGACTCATAGACCTCATATGTTATCAGTGGCAGTGGTGATTGGAAGTAGGGTGGGAAATAATGTTTTTCATGGAAATAATAGTATACTAAATACATTTTAATGTTCCATATACAACTGACTATTTTATTTGTTGTCACCAGCAGAATCAAGGCACCATGTAATCTGCACAATGAAGTGAATGCTAGTAATGCCTACTTGGTTTCTTCTGGAACTCCACATAAAACCCTATATTAGTTCTATAATGAAAGGCAAGCCTATCACTGAACACACTTTGTATTATCATTAATAAATGCTACTGATTTCTTGATAGATTACATTTATTGAAAGCAGAATGAGAGCATGCAGTTGATTACCAATTTTTCCTAATTAATTAGTGTTTTATGTGACTAGAATATTCTTCAGTTGATCATAGCACTCACTGCTAGAGTTGGATAAACCTGATGTTTAATCTTGGAGCACTGAAAAAATAATCTAATTAAAAAAAAAAAAACCTGATGTTTAAGAGAGCCAATCTCTAGCAGTACCTTCTACTGCCCTCTTTCCTTCATTGCTTTATTTTTTTTAAGATTTTATGTATTTATTTGACAGAGAGAAACACAGCTAGAGAGGGAGCATAAGCAGGGGGGAGTGAGAGAGAGGGAGAAGCAGGCTTCCCGCCTAGCAAGGTGCCTCATGCGGGGCTTGATCCCTGCTCTCCGGGATCATGACCTGAGCCGAAAGCAGTCGCTTAACCAACTGAGCCACCCAGGTGCCCCTCCTTCGTTACTTTAAAACCTGGAAATGTAGCAAGGACATGTGGGTCTGCAAAGGTGGGAACTAAGAGCCGTCTAACCCTGCATTGCAACTCCAGCTTTGATACTTACTAGTCATTTTACCCTGAGAAACTTCCCTGAACTTCACCTTCCCTATGTGTAAATGGGGATAATATTATGTACTTATAATATTGGTGAGGAATCTAAAATAAATCACTTATAAGTGGAGATGTTTATATGTGATGCTGTGGAAGGGCTTACAAAAAGCCCTTTTACAAAACAAAAACAAAACTGTCCCAGGCTCACACTCTTTGGGTATTGTGGTGAAGGTAAATTACACAGTGAGATCTCTGCTAATACGCCTTTGAAAACAACTAATCCCACCTTCTTCAAATTTTGCAGAGACAAATCTGAAGACTTGACCTCTGTGATGGCTATTTGTCCAGAAGTAAAATAATCAGTGAAGTAATGAAATTTCTCCTTCTTTGCCTTCAAACCTTGTCTTCTTCCTCTTAATTCAGAATTCTTGATACTATAACAAACTGCTTCTGAAATTCTCAGTCACCTTGCCCATATCACATACCAAATCATGAAATTCAACCTGTTATTCACGTGAATTTATTGAGTTTCTACAGGTGGTGGAATTGCAATAAGTATTTAATAAATGGAGAGTATGAAAATAGATGTGATTCTTGTCCTCAAGAAGTGAAGGGACCTTCTAACTTGAGTTATTTCTTTTCCTACATTAATACGTTGTACAGCCTGGACCATTTATCACATGCTTAGCATTTTTTGGCAGAGTGATCATAACATCAAGAAGTTTAGAAACTTCCCAAGGCTATAGAGCTAATTAATAGCTGAGTCAGAATTGTAACAGACACATCTGAGTTCCCATCCCAAAATCCTAATATCCCAATAAGAACACACAGAATGTCTAAAAAAAAATAGAGTGAAAATAATTTAAAAATTTTTTTTGCCCTAAACAAGTAGAATTATCGGTTCTTTTATGTGACAGCTAGGTAGAACCAGAATTTATAGATCTCATTTGATTTATCAAACCACCTCTGAGGTGAATAGTGAATATTTGTTATTCAGGTACCATATGAAGTTCAAGATTACACAAAAAGGGGTTAGTAAGGTAGTAAAACATCCTAACATATGGATAAAGAATATAGACTCTGGAGTCAGACTGCCTGGGTTCACATCCTGATTCTGCTATTAATTAGTATATATGACACTTATAGAAGTCAGTTAGCCTCACTGTATTTCAGTTGCTATTCATAAATGACTGACCTTTGTGTCCAAGCAATCAGAAGAAGGGGTTGGGATTCAGAAAGACTGAAAGAAGACCACATTTGGAGAAGAGGTCAGGCACCCCATTTTATTTGGGGATTTAGGACTCTTTGTAGATGTCCATGCCTACTTATGCCACAGGTAGTAAAAATATATCTATATGTTGAGAGTTCAAGGGGAGAGGTCCAGGCTGGGAAAGATATGTTGGTGACCTTGACATCTAAATCATATTTATCTCCATGAGACTAGATGAAATCACAAAGGGAACAAGCACAAGATATGATCATATTTATGTTTTAGAAACATCCCTTTGACAGGGCCCAGTAAGAGGAACAAGAGCATAGGCTGTTGGACCAGCTTGAAACCCATTGCAGTCGTTCAAAGTTTGAGATTAGTAAGGTTGATAACAGCAGTAACCATGGTAATAACACAAATGAATTGTAATGCAATGTAACTATAATGAAAATGAATACAATATCAGTTATAATTAAAAAATACAGCAAAAATTCTATAATAGCAAGGACTCTCCACTTATTTTTGTCATCTGAAGTCAAAGAAGGTGGAGGTTAGTTTGTGCCTTAAAATTTGTATGGCTGGCCCCACGGGGAGAGAATAGACTCTCATCTTAAACTAACACAGAAAATTCAAATTTCACAATGTTTTAAATATGAACTCTCACCCATTTTTAGAATATATGTTCTAACCTCTTACTGATTTTACCTTCCCTTGCTCCTGCCATACCAGCATGACCACCTCCCATATTGAAAAGTTAGAGATGGTAAAAAGGGAGGTAGTAAGGGAAGTTTCTGATACTTACATTGTTTAGGATATTGTCTCCCCTTCAACAAGTTTGGACATTAACAAAACCTATTTCTCTTATTTATGAGCACTCTCTTCTTCCAAATGCTCAAAATTCTTTACTCCTTGGGTCCAACATTCATGCACCAAAAATCTTGTAGGTGTGGAGAGGTGGGAGTTGAATCGTGCATGTTTGTGTGTGTGTATCAAAATTCAATAAACAAGACGCATAAGGAAATACAGAATGAAATAGAAGAAACTGGAACACATTGCTTATAAAACAAAAAGAGTAAGAGTGAAGGAGTGATTCAACTTCGGGTAAAGTTTTGGAGCTCTAATTACAATGCAGAGAAATGTATTTATTTAAATTTAAATATATTTTAAATATATTTTACCTTTCCATGTAGATGATCCTGATTTTATTTGAGTATTAGTCCCCTCTTTCTGTACATTAGTCGCATACGACAACATGGACCTATTCACACAATTACTCAAACTGGCAACATTTGACTTTCTGTAGATTATAAAGTTTCAGATTTGTGAACTTTCCAAAGAATAAACAGAATCTATTATAAAGGTGTGGGGAAACTGCAGTTTCCAATTCCTTTTATTCCCCTAGTTATTTAATGTAAAGCTGGGGAAAAACAAATAGAATGGGTTCTGCCTATCCATTACATGTTATAAAAGTATTAGAAGTCTGTGATGTTAGCATGTTATTTTGTTTTATATATATATATGTAACACACACATATTTACATCTCTTGGTAGAACTAAATTTGACATGTGAAATGATTTTTTAAAGAATACCTAGGGGCATCTGGGTGGCTCAGTCTGTTGAGCATCTGCCTTCAGCTCAGGTCATGATCCCGGGGTCCTGGGATTGAGCCCCACATTGGGCTCCCTGCTCAGTGGAGATCCTGCTTCTCCCTCTCCCTCTGCCTGTCGCTCTGCCTACTTGCGCTCTCTCTCTGCAAATAAATAAATAAAATCTTTTTTTAAAATGCCTCTTTAAAAAAAAATAAATTTAAAAAAATTAAAATAAAAAAAATTTAAAAATAAAGAATATCTAGCTTGTGAGATTGTGCTACAATATATATATGTGCAACATATATATATAAGTTTCTTATTTTAAAAATGTAATGAACTCAGTATTTATCTTATTGGACATGTTATAATATAGAATAGATATCCCTCTCCCTTGAAAATATAATTCATTTCCTTGGTTTTTCTGGTGTTCTTTCTATCTATTCCAGAATTCTTTCCTCTTCAAAGGTTTCTTCTCCTACATACATCTTTCAAACACTGTTTTTCCTTGGGTTTTTGTCCTTAACCAACTGTTCTTTTCATTTGTATTCTTGTAAGAGGAGCACATCCATGCTCATGGAGCCACTCGCCACATCTGCCAATAAATCTCAAATCAGTATCTCCAGGCCATGTTTTTCATTCAGTTTGTCCCATTATCTGCTCATCACTTCTTTTTTTTTTCTTTTTTTAAGATTTATTTATCTGACACTGGGCTTGATCAAACAACCCTGAAATCACAACGTGAGCCAAAATCAAGAGTCTAATTATAGCACCCAAGCTCCCCATCTGCTCATCACTTCTGCCTAATTCTGGCAAACACCCTCCAAATGTAATATGTCCAAAATGAAACATGCCATTCTTCATTCCTCCAAACTGCATTTTCTCCCACACTCTCTATCTTTTGAGGTTCATGATTATCTACCCAATTACTTGGCCTAGAAATCTGAGATTGTCCTTGAATCTTTCTTTTTCCTTAATGATCCATATCCAATCAGCCATCACGATCAGTCAGATTTCTCTTTCTCAACTTTATTCCCTTTTCAGCATGCCATAGCTCAAGTCTACATCAACTCTCTTACGAAGTAGCCAAGAATGTGCTATTTAGTCTTTCTACCTCTATCTTCTAATCAAAATCTAGTCTCCATCCCAACAGCAAATCTTAGAATAAAATAGAAAAACAACCAGGGGAATTCATTACTGAAACTGAATCTTTACTAACTCCTCAATGAGACAATATTTCCCAGGTTCTTAGACCAAGCCACTCTGTTTGCTTCTGAAGCTTATTCTGGTAAACCACTGAGGAATGAGCTGAGATATGGAAGTCTGAGGCCAACACTCAGAAGAAAAATACTCTTAAGTTCATGTTTTTATATTTTGCTATAAAACAAATTAAAATCCTCAGAGCATATGGCAGCTAGAAATCAATAAGTTTAAATAAGGTTCTAAGCACATTTAGTGCAATGATATACTTAATTGTGTACTACCAATTCTTGAGAACTGAATATTTGTGATTATGTATCTTTTTAATATGTACCGGGTAGTAGTAGAAGAAAAAAAAAACATTATGAAAACCAGTAACACATGACAATCCTTTGATACTACTTATTCTGGAACACTCTACCTCCAAAGTAATTACACCGGGCAACTACAAGAGCTCAAAAAGACCACAAAAATAGAAATATTTTATCCATTTTCACTTTCTATACAAATTAGTCATTCTAAACTAGGATAATTTTTGTGTTTTCTTAATGTAAATTTAATATCATGCAAATTAAATTTACTTTAGAATACAGTTTTACAACAGGAAAAATAACTAATTTTGTCCATTGTGAGAATCAGCAAAATGGATATAGGTTTAGATTGTTTTGTTTCCAAGTGTCTCCGGCATTAACATTTTCTTTGTGTTAGGCAATGTTTTAAGCATTTTGCACCAACTGTACAGTAATGGTCAACAATAACAAAGTGTCATATTAATATAAGCAACAATACTATAAAATATACACCATTATTACCTCAATTCTACAGAAAGGAAACTCAAGCACAGTTATCCTATAGGTTTACCTAAAAGCATAAAAGTAGGCAGTGGCAGAACTGGGACTCATGCTCAAATGGCCCCAGACTAATGCTCTTAACTACTTTCTATGTCATCAATACTCCAGATGTGTTACCTGCTTTCCATTCCCAACCCACATACTCTATTTCAGGGTTTTCATTATTCTAATAGCTTTGTTAACTTCCTTATTTCTAGTCTCACCATTGCCAATCCATCCACTACACTTTGGCTAAAGTGGTCTTTATAAATAACAATTCCATTGATGCTAACTCTGCTTAAATTCTTCAGTGATCCCCTATTCTTTTAATTAGATAAAATTTAAATTCCTTTGTGCAACATTCAAGGTCCATCAGGGTTTAACCTTCTCCTGTATTTCAAACCTCATTTACTGTCATTCTCTGGCTTCATATTTTTTTTATTTTTTTATTTTTTTATTTTTAAAGATTTTATTTATTTATTTGACAGAGTGAAACACAGTGAGAGAGGGAACACAAGCAGAGGGAGTGAGAGAGGAAGCAGGCTTCCCGCCAAGCAGGGAGCCCGGCGCGGGGCTCGATCCTGGGTCTCCATCCCGGGTCTCCGGGATCATGACCTGAGCCAAAGGCAGTTGTCCAACCAACTGAGCCACCCAGGTGCCCCTCTGGCTTCACATTTTATGGTCTACACCTACAGCATTAGGTACTCATCCTTTCCACAACATCTGATATGTTCTCTTGCCAACTCTGTACTGTGATTCTCTTACTGTGTCTCAGATAACTGTGAAGCCTCCTGTGTCTTCCCCCAACCTCCCAGGTTGCTCTTGGCTCCTTTAATGTGGCATGGTTACTTTATGTAAATGGTTTATTGACCTGTATCCCTACCATACTAAGAGGAGCGAGAGCTGTGTCCCTTCATCTTTGAGTCTTCAGTCCTCAAGGAATTTAAAGTGATAAATGAATAGTTCAGCATAGTGTAGTAGTTATCAACGGTGTAACTTTGTTATTTCAATGTAAAATGAGGTAATGATAGGGCTTGCATATATTATAAATTTTTTGTGAGGCTTAAATGAAAAAGTATATATAAAATGATTAAAAATCATTGTCCAAGGTAAATATCCAGAAATGTTAGATTAACTTATTATTACTATGGGTCATTCAACATCATAGTGTTCATGAAAGTATTATGAATATTGTTACAATAATCTCACTTTGTACGTATTGTAGATTGGGTTTCATTTCCCAATCAGTGAACTCAGGCCTATTGGACTGATGTTATAATTGGCAGAAAACTAGTAGAGTTCTCCCATGTGGGTGCAGCAGTAAGTTTCCTCACTGCAACCCTGCAGATATTCTTCTGCCCAGGCTCTGTGCTTGGGATACTCTTTGAAAAACAGCCCTTAGCATTCAGACAAGCTAGAAAGCTACTTAAGTCAAGAGGATTTTAGCCTCCAAAAATTGTTTCTCCAAGGGATGGCACCATGATGAGAATGGAGCCAGCTCAATTATAAGCCACACCAGAAGCTAGAGCTGGCTGCTTCCCCAAAAGGATAGTGTTTCTTCTGATAACTTGAGGCAGGAAGGTCATCACATTTGTTTACTAAAATAGACTTTGTGCTTCCTTTGTTTCATAGACTTCCACATCCAGTTAAAAGCTTTGGAGTTAATACCATCACTATCACTGTACTAGCTTAGTCCTGAACACTGATATGATGAAATTTTAACTCCCAATGTAGCGATATTAGGAGGTAAGGTTTTCGGGAGGTAAACAGATCTTCAGGATGGAGTCCTCCTGATAGATTTGTGCCCTTATGAGAACTGACATGAGAGAGCTTGCTTCCTCCTACTGTTCTTCACCATGTGATGATACAAGACAACCTACAAAAAAGGAAGCAGGCCCTTGCTAGACATAGTATCTGGTGGTATCTTGATATCAGATTTCTCAGCCTCCAGAACTGTGAGAAATAAATTTCTGTTGTTTAAGCTACCTAGTATTCTGTTATAGAAGCCAGAACTGATTAAGAAATCAGTTTTTGAGGGACTCCCCTTGTAGTTTCACCATTTATTTAACTATTTGATATTCAAAACATCATTGGAACACCTCTGAACCTCAGATTTCCCCTCTCTAAATTTGGACAATAATTCTCATCTTTTCACCATTAAAAGTCATGTTCATAAACTTCTTGTCGTAGAAGCCATATAACTTGTGGGCCGTTCATGGTACTTAGTAGCACTATCATTAATTTCCAGTTAATATTGTGAATAGCAACTCATCAGGAATGCACGTACATAGATCTAGAGAGTAATTTCTGTGTTTTTCACCCCAAAATTTAAATGATTATTTTTCAGACTCAGCTGTTTCTTTAATTATTACCCATTCTCCCCATTGCCTGGCACCAGCTGCCAAATGAGCCCTTGGATGGAAAAAGAATAACTTTTCAAAGGCAGTATCTGATTCTATGGCAAATGTTAGAATTTCATTTTAGATTTTAAAATTCACAGTAACTGCATTCTTGTACGTATATATTCATCCATTTAGGAAATACTAGACATTAGCTGAGCAAATAAAAAATGGCCCAAAGGAGTTTATAATCAAGAGGGAGAGAAAAATGGTAACACAAACTACCATGATAAACCACAATAAGGCAATAGTAAAGGTAGAACACAGAACTGAAAATAAGCTTGCCAAGCAGGGTGAGAGGAGTGAAAAGGACACCTGGGGAAGATGGTATTTGACTCAGGACTTAAAGGATCACAGAGCATTCCCCAGGCAGGAAAGGGTATTGCAGCCATTGGAATGATTCCAAAGGCAAGGCAGGGGCAGCATGGAGTTGAGTTTATGTGCAATGTGGGGCTCATGGTGAAGAGGCAGTCAGTAGCAGGTAGAGGATATTGGAGACAGAATACCATGAGGTTTATGTTCGTAAGAAGGGTTTAGGAATTTGTCGAGAAGGCAGAATTTGAAATCTGGCTTGAGGTAAAAGATGCTTCCCCCAAAGATAAGGCTTAGGCTAATCCATAGGCTCAGTGGTGGCTCCAGGATGACAAATATTAAAATTCTGACTGACTTATAAATGGTGTCATCTTTTATGGACCCTCTTTCCACTCCTAGTGACAGTTGAGCCTCCATAACATAATTTTCCACAAAAAAATTCCTGATCAGTTCATGTTTGGAATGCATAAGGTGTTGACTTGTTTCCTTCTCCCCTTAAACTGACTTTAATTCTTCTAAATCACTACTCTCTGTAAAACTAGACTGAACATCTGATGATTATGAATTTTTGTTTCTGCATAGAATTATTTGGACCATCAAATGTCTAAGTCCCCAGACCAATGGAAATTCATTTTCCAAAAGAAATAAATGGCTAGGTGAACACCAGAACTGTCCCTCTCCCAAGAAAATATGAAATTCATTCTAGAGTCTCTAGTAGTAGGTCTTTGCTGAGTCCTTTCATTCTGTTTAAAACTTTCAAGTAGAAAAAACTCCAATTATTCTCAAAAGGAAAATCTACTCTTCCTTGGGTACAAAAGTATCAAGTAACTAAGTCTTCAAGATGAGAGACCTGCTGAAGGGTCTTCTGCTTTTTATCCAAGAACCAGTCAGGTTCCTTTGAAAACAATTTCCCAGTTCAATACACTATAAAATTATAATGATGTTGAGTTCTGCTTGGTAGTCAGGCACTGCCAGGGGTGAGGAATTTCATTCCATGGCATCTGGAGAGGACTTTTGTTCTGCTGTTCTTCTCTGGACCTGCTTCTTACAGGACTTGATTTGTTGGGAAGTGTCCCCAGTGCTTTTCACCATTTTATAAGCTATAGCTCTGAAGAAGGAACAGTTTCTCCCTAAAACATTCTCCCCACCTTCTAGGAAAGAAGCATATAAAACTTCCATTGGACATCTTCAGAAAGTCTTTGCCTTCTACTTAAAGAATTATTTCTAAAAGTATTGCCAAGTGTGTTTGGTAAACAGAACTATCCATATTTGTCTGTGATGTCACTTCAGATTGTGGGCTTGGGACCTAGGGAAAGGTAGCTCCCCTTTCAAGTGTCCCTTGTCTATACTAAAAACACAGAAAATGATGCTTCACTCAAAATACTCTTGTATTTCAAAAAGCAACTTGGTAAGCCTTACTATCCAAACATTGGCTGTTGTTGTTTCTCATTAATGCTGATAATAAGTATCCTCCGCTGGACGAGGATGAGTATTTTACACATTCAATGAGCAATCCTTTGATGAAGACAGTTTGGGGCTTTCAAGAAGTCAGTATCTCAAAGGAGGATTCAGATTAGTGTGACCCGTAGGTTTGTGGGGTTGGCTGCTAGTTGAGGTCAGGAGCTGCATTCTCAAATCCAGACTATACTATAGGAGCACAATGACAGCAAGTGGGACCTAGAATTCTTCATTTTATAGCTCGTTATTTTTGTTAGTCACTGAATTTCCCTTTCTGACATCAGTTAGGATTCCTGTGATATCTGAGTAATAACTTGGCACGTAATCCTCCCGAAGGGTGAGGCAGTCCCTTTTCTCCCTGTATAGCAGTTAACATATAAAATGTGCTATTAAATGGCATCTGTCATTCATGCTCCACAATTGTAAGAATTGTTAATTTTTCAGTTAATTCTTTGAATAGCAACCCATCAGTGAATATATAAACATATATGGAGACAATATTTCTTTATTTTTTTGTCATGATTCAGGTGACTGCTTTTCTTATAGCTTTGAGGATTAATTATTAGCTACTAAATTGAATGGAAAGATAAGGCTAGTGTAGGAGACACTACAACAATAATAATTATGTTGATCATCTAATAGTAGCAATAAGAATAATTATAACTGCCATTCACTTAAAATTTATGACGTGGTCAAGACTGTGTGGATTTAAGGAATTTAAGCAAATAAATGTAGGCAGAGAGAAAAAGAGAGTTTGATTACCAGATGGGTAAAAGGTATTTAAAGGAACCCAAAAGCAGAAAGCACAAGTAAATTTCAGTGGAAATAAGGATCCCAAATTGGAAAACTATCCAATATGAATTAAGGTTCATATTTCCAGTTCATATTGTTTCTGCTTTTTTTTAAATTTTTTTCATCTCTGAGTCCATAGCTTAGAAATAATTTCCCCAGGTGTTCTACAACTCCTCTTTGCTCACATACTGAGAGAGGACAACTAATGTCTCTACTTTCCCAATCCAGAAGTTCCAGTGAATAACACTAACTGGCCAATCTTGTTTTAGGTACCCATGTGTAATGTTCCCTAGTGCGCTTCTCTGTTCCACTCACAGATGGGCAGTCAAGAAAGAGTTAACAGTTACAAAGAGAGTTGTAGAGCCTTGCTTGTGAATTGGGATGGGGGAAGCACAAACACAGAGGTTAGTTAATTTGTCCCAAGTCAGTTAACTAACCCAAGGAAGAACCTAGAATAAACCCAAACCTGTCTAGCACCCAAGATCATATGACTGCCTGCGCTCTCTTGCTCTCCACTCCAAGTGTTAGAGCCCTGGAGCTCACTGGTGACTCAGGGTTGGCGTCAGTAGGACACAACAGTGAGGGACTTTGGGAAGCTCGGCCTCCCCTGAGAACCCACATCTCCAGTCATGAGAGGACATGAGAAGACAGCAAAGTAGGAAGGTCTTTGGGGGAAGGAGTATCTGCCTATCACATAAGGTGGTTTCACACACGTCCTTAAGATCAGTGCCTCTAGAACATTAATGTGCACAAAACTCCAGAAAGTCTTATTAAAAGGCAAATTCTGCTTCAGCTCTCCTGTGATGGAGCCTGAAAGTCTATATTTTCAGCAAATTCTCAGGTGGTATCGATGCTGTGGATCCTTCCCCAGGAACACACTATGTGAAAAAGAACTAGGAATCAAAAGCAGCAAGAATTCTGCAGCACCCACGACCTAACCCACAGCTGCACAGAGAGCTGGTTACTTGGCAAGCTTGCTCCATGTTTGCCTTTCCACCCCGTCTAGTGACAGGATGAGCAAAGACACCTACAGGAATTTGCTGGCCCAGCTAAATAAAGAGCGTGTGCTGCCTACAGAAATGGTTGGCAAATAATCAGTGGATGCTTCAGCAGCCAGTTTATTCAAAGTTTGTCTTGTTAAGATACACAGACTATTTTGTGCCAGAAATTTTTTCCCTTGATTCAACTTTGGAGAAACTTACTAATGTGCATGGTGAGTGGAATTGTATACATCTTGCTGATTAAAAACAAAATACATAGTGGACTCAGGAGTCATTATTTGACATTATTTTGATGTATGGGGGCTTTTTGGTGCTCCCCTTACCAGCTGTGACAAGAGCTCAGGGCGTAATTATCATTCTATATTTACTGGTATTTAAAATATTTTGGATAAAATAGAAAATCAATTACACATCTTGTCTTGTTTCATCCTCACAAAAACCTAGGAGCTCTGTGCCGTTTTAGTGGTGATGAAACTGAGGGCAAACAATGTCTTTGGAGGTGACCAGGCATCATCTACAATATCAAATACTCATTGGATCCCTTCATGAGATGTTTCTACACTGTCCTTTCTTCCCCATGGCCACTCAACCCTAGACTTTAACTTGATGTTGCATTCCAATGCTAACCTTCAACTCATCTTTGATCCAGACTTTCTCTTCTTTTGCCCCTCATGGGAAGGTTAGAAATGTTGGGAAGCCTTTCTTGCCACAGCCAGTCCACCTTTGTTTTGGGTAAGCTTTATTTCTGCCTTCCTTTGATTTTTCTCATCAGCTATCACTCTCAGTGACCTCAGCGTTTACCCCAGATAATTTCTTCATAGCTCAAACCCATAACCCAGATGTGCTTCCATCTCTCTTTGCAGCTGTCTTCCTCTTTCATTTTAGTAAAAAGATAAACACAAATTTTCCTCTAGTCACTTATATATATTTTTTTACTGTAAATATCAGAAATTGCAAATTATTGTGACTTAAACAATGAAGAATATAAATCTCTCTCCAAACAGGAAATTGGGGGCAAGCAGGTCCTCAAGGGACATACTTGGCCAATGTTGTCATTAGACCCAGATTTCTTTCTCTCCATCCTAAGCATCTTATTCTTGGTCCTTAGGTTCTACCTTCTGGTTACAAGATGGCTTCTTCATTCCAAGCATCATGACTTCATACTACCAAGTTCAAGGAAGGATCAACCTTCCATGAGCACAATGCCACATAAACAAAACTTACACGTAGTTTCTACAAACTAAGAAAGAAGGTGTGGTATGGCTTCCAAATGGCAACCTACAGTGTCTAAATCATTTCCTTTGTAAATACTCTCCCTTTCTCCTACTGCTTCCTGCCTACCTCAGAAGTCCCATGTAGAGTTATCCATTCTTTTCAGTTTTCTGGTCTCTTCCTTTCCAAGGCCAGATTCTCTTGGTTCCATTTCCTCTCTTTCTCTTTGTCCACTACAATCACTTCTTTAGTTTTCAACTTCTCTTTCCCATTTTCCTTCAAGTATATTCCAGTATCTTCTATAAGAATTAATCAAAACAAAAGCAAAACTGAACAAAAAGTAGCCTTCCCTTAGCGCTGTAATGTGTTTAAGCTACTATCCTAGCTCTGTCTTTCTTTTGTTGTTATTTTAAAAAAATCTCCATAAAGAAATACTCTGTGATTTTACTTTCTCTTCATTTGCTCATACAAGTTTGTAAAACCCACTTTTGCCCCCACCAGTGAAAAGAGCACAGCACCATCAAACTCAGTCCAATTTAACCATCTTTCTTTCAGGATCTCTCCCAGTCTGGAAACTTACTCTTCTCTTGGTCCTGTAGCTCTGTACAATTCTGCAACTGTCCAAAATCTTGTGCACCCAGTCAACTACTTCTTTGCTTTTTGTGTCTCATGTATTGGATCACTTTTTTTTACTAGATTGTAAACAACTTGAAGAAAAGGCCCATGTCTTATTCATCATTATGACCTGGATAGTGTGTGGGGCAAAATTGAGATCAAGCTCTCATCTCTTGGAAAACTTCTTGACTGGTTTCCTTGATTCTGCCTATCCTTTCCAAACCAAACTGCTGCCAGAGTTTGGTTTGGAAAGGGCAAAGTATATCTAAAAGTATAAATTTGATCACAGTATTTACTTATTTAAAAACATCAATTTTTTATCATGTCAGTAAAATTCCTTCACAAAACAACCCAAACCAACTTTTCCACTTGAAGTCCTTCCAATTTATCTCCCTATTAGACACACACACACACACACACACACACACACACACACACACACACGATGTTTATAAGAAACTGTTTATCAAAGAGTCGTCCATGCACCACCTTCATTAGAATCACCTGGAAATTTTCCTTAAAATGAAATTTCTAGGCCACACTCAGGACCAACTTAATCAGAATCATTAGGATTGACCTAGGCTGGGTATGTACATTTTCAATATGCACTCAAAACAACCCTAAATACACACTGAAGTCTGAGCCATGGCCTTTTATCATATTTAATACACAAAAACTGCTTAGTTAAGTATGAATTGTCCTATTTTTGTAATGTTTAAGCATTTATTATATTGATTCAATTTTGTTTTCATTTTTTTCTTTATGGGGATGGGACAAGGAAGTCTCAAGGAAAAGTTGAGAACTAGACCAAGTATCATTGGGTCAAAGACTCATTAAAAACTTTCTCTGTTAACAATTTAATTCACCAAAAGGAGAGTTCTGCATCATCACTTTGATTATCTTTGAACAAAGTATGTTAGATCATTTGCTTTTCCATATGGATAATTTAGAAATGGTGGAGTTTGAGTGTCTAATTTTTCAGAAGACTGATGGTGTGTGATTTACTTTTCTTCTGTAAATTAAGGTAAGCTTCAGTCCTTCTGAGTTGCTTGGTGGCATCAATAGTGATACCAATCCCAGGTGGCTGCTTGGTGTAGTCCCACAACGTGTTGAGTTCATTTTCTTTACCCACTTCATATGCACCACCACTTCTACTGATACCCTGGTCCCAGCATGCTCACTTTTTGTATCCCTGGAAGCACCAAATGCAATGGGATTTAATAAGCATATAGCTTGTATTTCAAATACTACAAAAACTCACTATTCAATGACAAAAGACAATTTCTCTTGTTTATTCTTGCTGTTGGTTCTCTCCCCATTCCCACCTCCCCATTCTAACATTGCCATTCATCTTGATGACCAAGTATAAGAATAAAATGTTAATGGATTGTGACAACTGTGTCCATGTTAAAGAATAAAACTAATTGTTACACTGAAAACAGCATCAGGATTAGTTAGGAAAATGGTCAGAATTCAGATCCAACTGCAATGTTTCCTTTTCTTACAGACATAACTTTAGGCTTAGTTGGTCTTTCTCTCTCCCACACTCTCTCTTGCTTATCCCCCCTTCCATTTCCATTGGCTTTCTCTTCTTCCACTGACTCGGATAAATAAACTCACCAAAACATATTGCTTTTGATATTGTCTCTGACCTGAGGTTACAGAGAAAAAAACCCTCAAAATAAAAATAGATATCAAATCAGATCTATAAAAGGATGCCAGAGGGGATGATAAAAGACAAAGAGACTGGTCCAAGCATCTCATTTTCTCCACAAAATGACTTTCAGTTTGAACAATGGTTAGCTTTTGCAGTCTTTGTTCTCCAATGATAATAACAATGAAGAAACTTGTCTCAAGTGATGAACTGTCCATGCTGGGAGCTAGAGGGAAGCAGATTGGCCCCAGTTGCCAAAGAGGAGCAAATATTCTTGAGTGCTGAGTTGGTCACAGCCATGAGTGTTTAGCTTGGCCAGAGTGAATCATGCAGAGTTCAAATAAACTTAAGTTGAAAGGAGCACTGTTAAAGAAATCAGATTTCTCCAACTTAGCTTCTGAGTTCCTGCCCTAAATAGCATGCTTGCCAGCACTCCCACAGGCAGTAGCCTCTGGATATCCCATTTAGGAACCAAGGCATGGTCTCAACCTGCTGTGGAATAGGAAGTTGGGAATGAAGAGTGTAGATACAAGCAGACTCCTGAGATGAGTAGCAGCAGCATGCCATCTCCATGGGGTAACCCCAAATGTGTAAGTTTTCAGGCTTTTGGATTTCTGTTGAAGGAAAATTTCATATGAAACTGCAAGAGAACAAGCTTATTACTCAAACCTTTCTGATATGGGAAAGCTGGATACTGTACACTATGACTTCCAGAATGACAGTGATTGAAACTCCTCCTGATAATGCAATTTATGGCCAAGAAAGGCAGAAAATGCATAACATGGTCATTGAAAATTTATAAATTCATTTAGGAATGGAAAGAGAGGGAGAAAAAGAGAGTGAGAGAGATTGAAAGAAAAGCAAAGAGAGAGAGACAGAGAAAAAGAGAGAAAGGGGTAGAGAAAGAGAAGAGCAGTAGGCTAGGTCAAAATCTAGATAGAGAAGTTCCAGAGCACAATATTTCCAGGATTAACCTTGCACTTTATATCTTGTAATGTGGACTCTCAGTGAAGAGATTTAAGCTGGTCAAACAATAACAACAAAATTATATTCTCTGAAGTCCCCAAGTATTCCTCCATCCCAGCCCTAACTCCCTCTGACCACCCAGTTCTCCTGCCAAATGGCGTAAAGTCACATGGGCATCTTCCAGTTCTTTGTTTTCTTCTTCTAACAAAATTCCTTGCTCACTATCTGTCTGAATGGCTCCCAAATCCCAGTGATTCGCAGAGTATGGAATACTACTGTCACTGAAGAGTGAGACTACTGAATAACTCAGTGTGAGTTTGCCACCTCTGGAAGACTGTAATACTAAAGACACAAGTTGTTTTGCTCAAAGTTTCCTGAGTATGGAAGGTGTAGGGGAACAGATGCATCTTCACTCCATTGCTGGGGGCGCTGCTGGAATACAAACGTCATTCCCTAAAGAGCTAACTTTGTTCAGGCTGAGAGAGGACAAAGCAGTGAACAGTTGATGTTGGGTAAATCGTTGACAGCTAAGTTGAAATGGAGCATCTAAGAAAAAAAAACGTAGTACACACAGTGATGGAGATGTGGGAGAGTGGCTCTAAATAGTGCTCTGAAATCTTTTCATAACTAATTCATCCTTATTAACTCCGGATGTGGTCCTGTTTGACAGAATCCAAAGTATAGGTGACCTTTAATCAATGAGGCACAAATGTCTGCCATCCAGCATATTATAACTGCTACTTTTTAAATAACCACTGAGTTAGATTTTATCAGGACACTTCCCAAGAGGAATATTTCGCCTACAGGTGCTCTGATCTCATCATAGTGGCTGAACTAGCATAAAATATAACAAGGCAGGTGACTGAACCATTGCAAATAAAATACAAATGACTGTGCTTATACATAAATTAATGTGAATAATTATTTTATCTTATTTTGGTGGGGAGTCAGCCACAGTGTTTTATTACAATTAACCAGTATCTTTTGCTTACATTTAAAGAATCTTAGGAGAATCCCCATACATACAGGGCTCTTAGTAGCAAATAAGAGAAAATGACTCTACTACATTGGGCAGAAAAGGAGTTTATTAACATTAACATTTGTATTAAGTAACTCAAAGAACCAATAGGAAGGCTTGAAAACCAGGCTTAGGAAGAGGCAGGTTTTCTCTCATGGGCATTCAGGCAGCACACAACCCAGCTGAGACATACCACAACAACTATCCAGTTAATATGTCCCTGAGGAAATACCAACTGATGCTCCCCAACACCTCCATTAAATTTTTGACTACTCCATTACTGCTGGGAATAATTTCTTAATTGTACTGAGGTCTTTGTTCCATTTTCTGCAAAGACCTGGTAGGAACATCTGATTGGAATATTGATAGTATTTAGTCACATGACCATGCCCTAGCTGCAAGGGGCAGGAAGAAGTAATATCTGGCCTTCCTTCCTGAAAGATCTCAAAGTAGTAAGAAAATTCTGCACTTAAGGGATCATTACAATGACATGTACTAAGTACAACAGTAAAGGTGTAGACAATGTGTTATGGAAGAACAGTGGGTAAACTTCAGCCAGTCTTGGAAGATAAGGGTCAGAATCCAAGCGATCACAGAGCTTCAGAGAGAGGTGTTCATGAAACTGTAGAAAGATGCCCATTTGGTTAAACTACTAAGAATTCCGTCCTAACACCTCAAGTTATGCTGCTGAACTCTCATGTGAATGAAACTGTAAAGCCCCCTTTCACCTCTCCTTTCTCCTTTTCATACCCCCCAACCAGGTCCACCAAGCTCCCAAACTCAGTATCCTGCTTTCCCTTGGAGCCAACCCCTACTGTGGGCCATTCACTCACTAATGAGACCCAGTTGTACTGTCTTTTATTCTGAGTCTTAGATTTTGGAGGTGATGCCTCAGAATCTTTCCCACAAATGACAAGGAAATGTAATCATACAACAACAAAGGAAAAGCAATTAGTGGGGATTGGAGTCAGAGGATTTTGAGCCCTACATGCCCAGGTTCTTTCCCTTATTTTAAAGTAAAAGGATTTAAAAAAATAGAGTGATTGAGAGAACTACATAAAATTGCCTCTAAGTGGGAGCAGAGATTTTATCTCAACAATTACTGACATAGATACCACTGTTAGGTTGTGGTCTCTGATATGTCCTCTGTCATTCTTGCAATATATGAATAGGGGTCTCGTCTCCAGTGGTCAACCTATTGCTTTCATGTCATCATTAAGTATTTTATTTATGCATTTAATCTTATCCCCAGAACTTTGCATTGCCATGCCCAGTAATATGCTGTCTTCTTTATATTAATTACATAAAATGGATATGGATTTACTTGGTGATATAGACAAGCTGATCTTCAGTTGTGTGTAAGGGTGTTTACTCTTGTGTTCAACAGCTCATCCAAGAGAAAGTATATTAAAGGAGATTTGCCCCCATGGCATCCAGTCACTCTGTACTCTCAGAGTCTACAGTCTAGACTTACATCAAAGCAGATCAATAAAGACCTGATTACCTCACCCACACTCCAGTCCTTTAAAAATTGCTTTACTGAATCAGATTTTCATATGATGTCATCAGGCTATATGGAGGGTTGTTATATAAAGTGGCTCTGTAAAGCTTGCTGTTACACACTAGAGAAGACATCATTTCATTTCATAGTGTCCTCTTTATGACAGTCCTGGGAGTAATTCTGTCTGTTCTGAGAACCAAGAATGTCTGTGTTTCTTCTGGGCAATGGTCTATTTGTGCTTTTATCTCCAAATATTGGGCAGTGAGTAACCAACCACATTTTCCAGTAAGTAGAAACGTGTTTTCTTCCCTGCTTTCTGAAAATGTATTCCCAGGTATCCTGAAGCCCCCTAAAATATATTTTCCATTTTCTGTTTTCATCTCATGATAATCTTTTCAATAAATTACATAAAGACAGGAATCAGCAGCCTTTTTCTATTAAAGAGCCAGATCATAAATATTTTAGACTTTGTGGGCATCATTTATCTCTGTCATGCATTCTTTTGTCAACCTTTTAAAATTGTGAAAATTTTGAATGGCTCTCCAAAAGAGTCTGGGTGGCTCAGTTGTTTAAGCACCTGCTCACGTTATAGGTCCAGGGTTGTAGGATTGAGCCCCACATTGGGCTCTCTGGTCAGCGGGGAGTCTGCTTCTCCCTCTCCCACTGGCCCTCCACTCCACTCATGCTCTCTCTCTCACACACTCTCCCTCAAATAAATATATTAAATAAATAAATAAATAGATAGATAAGTAGAAAAATAGAGAGATAAAATTGTGAAGACAGTTCTTAGCTCATGGAGCTTACAAAAATAAAGGTACCTGGATTTGGCCCACAAGCCATAGTTTACTGACCCATGTTGGAGGATCACTGAATTACTTATCTCTGAAAACTGCCATGTGCTTACAGGTCTTCAACTAATGTTTGTATTAATGTTTTTGTTGGTGCCAATTTGTACTGTTTGCACTGATATGAGGTAGTGAGAAAATAAAGAAGGTTAATAGTACCTGTAAATGACATATTGGGTCTAAGTGAAGGCCAGTGGCATAGAAACAACTTTACAAATGAAGATTTCAAGTTGTTCAAAAGTGGAAGAGGATTAACTTAGCATACCACCCACCACCATGGCAGAAGGATGCAAGCTCATAAGGACATGAGTTTGTTCTACGTGGAATGGAATTCTACTCCATAATCACACTGTGTGGGGCAATTTCCTTTCAGCAAAACAGCAGGATTCATCATATTAAATAAATGTTGCTAGTTTGAAATCAATTAGCTTTGTAATTTTGTTTATGTGTAGCTTGTTAATTGGGTTTGGTCTTACATCTGTGTAAGAACACAGCACAACACCCACATTTCTTGGTTCAAAATCCAGTCCTGCCACTTCCTAATTAAGATCAATTAAAGTATATATTTTATAAAGCTCTTAGAATGGATCATGTTACCATTTCCTTATACTTGTTCACTTATGTATATTTAAATAAGGGATAATAAAAATAATTTGAAAACAAGGAAGAGAACCAAAAGAAAATTATACCTTTGAAAGAATTCCATACATTTCTCAAATGTGAGAAAAAATTATAGAGTAGTTATGAGGACATGCATTTTATCCTCTCCTTAATTATTTAAGGATTTTGTTCTTTCATGCAATTTCTTATCCTTTAAGATCCCTGCCTCCCTCTACACATGCATTCATGTGCCCTGTGACTAATGTGTTCTATTTTTTAAACTTATTTTTAGGCATGGCTAACAAGGCATGGTTATGGTAACAAATCAAGAATATAGGTGGTCGGTCTTTTTCCCAAGCTAATCCAATTTCCTGGTCCTCCAGAGGACTGTGAATATTTTCTTACGTTTCATTTCAGAAAGTCTTGAATTTTGTTCCATTTGCAAAAATGTTATCTTTTTGCATTCAAAATTACATCTTTCAAGAAGCCAAGTGGGCTAATTTAAAATTGCAGTGATTTCTGGTAGATTATAGGAGGACAGAGAGCCTTTGAGAAGAAAGCCACACCTGATGTAAGATAGCTACAGAAGAGAAAGGAAACAAAATTGCTTCCTGAAAGGATAAGCATGTTCATGAGAACATGAACACTAAAGAATACACATCTGTACTATTGACAGAGTGTGGGACAGTCTTGTGTTCTGAGAGGTGGGAGATTTGAGGCAAGATACACTAGAGGCAATGAGAGCCAAATCCGTAGCAGTTTTGATGTCATGGCTTTTTATTTTACCCAGAAGTCATTGAACAGCCAATATCCAATTTTAAGGAGAAGAATGATACTTTAGGACTGCACTTCTGAGAGAGAGAGAACTCTACTGGCTGAGAGATGGATTCAGAGGTCTGAGTGAGATATGATGGTACCAGCAGACACAACCCCATCTCCTGAACTTATGACTCAGGTCTGGTGTAAAGTCTGAGAATTTGCATCTCTAATAAGTTTCCAAGGATGTGGATACTACCTGTCTAGGGGCCATGCTTTCATTAAGTTAGAGAAATGGTAGTAAAAATGGAAAACACACACACATACACACACACACACAAAGTAGGTTCAGGTACCAAGTAGATAGAAGAAGAGGACATGAACAGAATTGGAAGGATTCAGGGATGAGTCCCAGGTTCTGACTGTAATAGGCAGTCACTGAGGCAGGAAAGGGAGGAGGAGGAAAAATGTTTTCCAAAGACAAAATAACTACCTTGGGGAACAAGATAGTGCCTTACCTTCCCTATACCATAATTATGATGCATGAAGGGAGAATTACTGAGATGGCAGATAATTTTATTTGTAGGTAAGAAGAAATGTCTAGACTAATTAAGTTTAAGGAGTCATTATAATATAAGGGATAGAAATTACATCAGTTAGTAAGAGAGAAATTATAGAAATGAGAAGAAGGCTCAGAATAGAACATAGGCATCACTAACACAGACATTTTGGATAAGAAAATCTTTTTCTTTAAAACTCCACTCATAAAAGAGACTCTGTGGCCTTCCTTCATCTACTCAAAGTAGAGGGAAGTCAAATCTAGTATGTTTACAAAATCAATTAGCTAATTACTGAAGTGCTACATAGTATAAATAATTTTCAAAAGAAGAAATTGAGTCAGAGAAAAACTAGCTTAAGTGGCTCATGGAAGTCTCACCAGACCTCAGGAATAACATGTTACTCAAAGAAAATTCATCATTAAAACCTTTAAAATTGTATTAGGGAAAAATTGGGACATTAGGAATGTCCATAAATGGGGAAATGTATACACAAATACATGACTTAGGAAATGAATGACCTAGATATCTGTGTAGATACATGCATGATCCAAAAGTTTTAGTTAAAAAGCAAGTTTGGGGTGCCTGGGTGGGTCAGTCAGTTAAGTGGCTGTCTTCGGCTCAGGTCATGAGCCCAGGGTCCTGGGATCAAGCCCCATGTCAGGCTCCCTACTCAGTAGAGAGCCTGTTTCTCCCTTTCCCTCTGCCTGCTGCTCTGCCTGCTTGTGCTCTCTCTCTGTGTCAAATAAATAAAATCTTAAAAAATATAGCAAGTTTCAGAATGTGTGCATTATGATCATTTATGAAGAAATCACAAAAAAACACTCTATGTTTTATTTGAGATTCTTTTTCTTCCCTTGTCATTTTCTTATGAAAGACGTCTTAAAAAGAGTGTCTATAATGTGTGTACAGTATAGGGAATAACAGTAATACAGTACCCCTCTACCCAGCATCCAACTTGGGAGAGAGCACCACCCTGACTGCCCTTCTCCAAGCCCTTCCCCCACCTCACACCACAGGTAAACACTATGCTGGATTGTGTGATGACCATCTCAACCCCATTTTCCTTTTAGTATCTCAATATGTATAGTTGAAACATTATGTAAGTAGAATCATATTGTTTATATTATGTAATTTTCACTGTTTTGCTTAATGTTATATTTGTGATATTGATCCATATACATGTATTCTTATGGTTGAATTGTGTCCATATCCCACAATTCCTATGTTGAAGTCCTAACCTCAAGTGCTGCAGGTGACCTTGTCGAAAAATAGAATCATGTTAGAGTGTCTGGGTGGCTCAGGTAGATGAATGTCAGACTCTTGATTTCAGTTCAGGTCATGATCTCAGGGTCCTGGGTTCAAACCCCACATCAAAGCTCTGTGCTAGGTGGGGAGTCTGCTTCTCTCCTGCTTCTCCCACTGCCCCTCCCCCTACTTGTGCGGGCACCGCGTGTGCTCTCTCTCTCCCCTCTCTCTCTCAAATAAATAAATAAATAAATTTTTTAAAGAAATAGGGCCATGTTAAGATAAGGGCCAGTGCTCTTATATAAAAGGGATATTTGGATACAAACACAGATTCATGCACAGGGAGAAATCCATGGGAAAAACCAAAACAGGGAGAAGACAACCACCTGTGAGCTAAGGAATGTCTGAGACTACCAGTAGCTCATAGTTATTTCTGGTGACTTCAGAGGGAGCATAGCCCTTGAATTTGGACTTCCAGACTGCAGAATTATATTATTTGAAGCTACTCAGTTCATGGTACCTTGTTATAGGACCTCTAGGAATGGATGTGTACGTGAAGCATTGCGCTAATTTTCTCTGCCATATGGTATTCTATCAAATCAGCAGACCAAAATCTATAGTCATCTTTGTGTCAATGAACGTGTGAGTTGTTTACATTTTTCTTTTGTGACTTAGGCTGTTTTGAAAATTCTTGTACATCTCTCCTGGTGCACGTAAGTAAGATCACATCTAGAATATCTGCCTAAGAAAAAAGATATGCTGGCACTTTGTGCTTGCACATTTTATATGGTAAGTTGGAGTGGCTTCCAAAGAGATGGTGGCCATGTACAATCCAGTGGCAGAACATAAATGTTCTGTTGGTCCACATCCTCTCCAGCGCTATGATTGTCTGCAATGCTTTATATTTTCCAT
>PITA01008432.1:70149-84659 GCA_004023965.1 Spilogale gracilis
GGAGGGAGAGAGGGAGAAAAGGAGGGAGGGAGGCAGGAAGGAAAGGGAGGAGGAAAGAGAGAATGGAAAAGAGAGAGAAGGAAGACAGAGCAGGCAAGGAAATAAAGAGAAAAAGGAGGGGCGCCTGGGTGGCTCAGTTGGTTGGGCGACTGCCTTCAGCTCAGGTCATGATCCCGGAGATCTGGGATCGAGTCCCACATCGGGCTCCTGCTCTGCGGGAAGCCTGCTTCTCCCTCTCACTCCCCCTGCTTGTGTTCCCTCTCTGACTGTGTTTCTCTCTGTCAAATAAATAAAATCTTTTTTAAAAAAAAATAAATAAAGAGAAAAAGGAGACATTCCAAGGCATTCCATGTTTTCCAGAAAAGCCAGGGAACAATGATTAGAAATGTATAAGTGCCGGAATGAATTTGTGCCCTGTCTCTTCAGCTACCTAAAGATGCCATGAAATATCTGGCTTTGGAGCACCACAGTGTTTCTCTCGCTCAGGAATAAAGCTTTATGTTAAGCTGAGGTATGTTCATTTTCTCTCCCTAGTCTAATAAGCAAATCCCAGGCCAGGGATTTCATTACCCCAAAGCCATGTAATTTGCACAAGGGATGAAGTGGACCTTGGCACAGCTGGGAAGAATGATCTGAGAGCAGTCCCTAGGCAGGCTCCTGTTTGCTTCCCCACCTCTGCAGAAAAAAATAGTAATAATAACTAATTAGCCTGGGACACTGTGTTTGGAACTACTGGGCATGATAATCATTGGCTGGTGGACAAGTATGAGGCAATTTCAGTAAGTCTGAGAAGACAGCCAAAATAATTAGGCTGAAATATTGTCATCTACTGCCTTCACTTTTTACATATGGGCAATACTTCTGGCTTTTCATTAGGCTCACCACACTTTCTAAGTGAGCCACAAAACTACAGAACTACATGCTGAATTGTTTTCAGGTGTCCCAACTTGCAGAGTCTGCACCATCTGTATTTGATCTTGTTTGGAGAGAGGAGCTGAGATCACATTCTAGTGTCCTAAGAACATAGTCTTCAGGATTTGGGTCATTCATTGCCTTGTAAGTTTGAAACTCCCTGGTAAAGCACAGAGCCTGGGACCAGGCTGGCACTTAATGAATGCATTCAGAAATGAATGAACAGATGAACAAATGAACTGATGAATATAAAATAATGAACAAAAATGCTTTGGGTGAGATCCAAGTCATACGTATTAGTTTTCTATTATTACATAACAAATTATCACAAGTTTAGGGGCTAAAATCAACACCCATTTATTAACTGACAGTTGTGTGCCTTAGAAATCCCAAATAGCATGTCTGTGTTCTCTGCTAAGAAAATCACAAAGCCAAAATCCAGGTGTCATCCAGGCCAAGTTATTTTCTCTATGGGAGAATCCACTTTCAAACTAATTCTTGCTGTTGGCAGATTTCAGTTCCTTGTGGCTACATCAGTGAGTTTCTATCCCCTTGCTGACTGATGAGGACAGACTGCTCTCAGCAGCTGGAAGACTGTGAACACCCCTTGCCATGTGGCTCTATCCCTCTTTAAGCTGAAATGGTGAATCCAACTTTTTCTGTTTCTCATTTCTGGTTTATTTTTCTTCAATCAGCCAGAGAAAGCTCTCTGCTTTTAAAGGGCTCAAATGATGAGGTCAGGCCCACCCAGATAGTTTTCCAATGTTACAGCTAACTGGTTAACTGTACCATATAGCATTACCTAATCACAGAGTAATGTCCATCAAGTTCACACATGGGCATGCACACAAAGGGGCAGGAGATTGTGGGGGCCACACTAGAATGTTTTCTACCATACCACGGAAGACTCGGCTGCAGTACATTCCAGGAACACACTACTTCTCTGAAGGCATCATTTGACGTTCCCAGGCATGCTTGACTCCAATGTTGGAAGACCTTAGGGTTCAAAACCAATAGATCACTTCGTTTTCCCTTTGTGGCCTTTTAAAATATATTTTCTAAACTTGCATCTGTGTACTTCTAAAATAGCTTCTAGAGCAAATAGAAAAATCCTATTACCTCCCTCCATTAAATGAGTGGACTACAAATGTAAAGAAAACCAGAAAATATCTCCTTAGAAAAATCCAGTGACACTGCAGCATTTTTCAGCTTGTATCACTAAAATTGAATTTTTTATATTCATGGTGTGGGTTGGCAAAAGGAAACATTATTACACAACAGAGCCAGCAAGGGTGGAAGGGCCTGCCCTCATATCTTCTATATTAGAGCAGTAGAAGTCATCTCATGGCTTGCTCATAAGAAATAGGAAAAAAAAAAAAGAACTTGTTCATTTCAAAATTTTGCATTTACACCAAGTGTTGCTTTCTTTGAACATGTTATTAAAATAGCTATTTATTCAAAAGTTTACTATTTGAAAAACCAACCTATGATGCAGCATAGATTATTCTCATCTATTACTACTCACTGGACCTGTTTTACGCATCTTATACATTCAGTTAAAACCATTTTGATTTGGGGCCCTAAACCTTTATGGATTTTAAATTCCAAGTCTCTTCCACCTTTCTTGTTTACTCTACATCAAAAACTTTCCTCAAATTTGAGGAATTAGATACACTGGCTTGAGTCACTGAGTCAAGAATTTTAAAGGTATAACTCAAGAGAAAGACTGCATTATTGAGAATAATCATAGGAAATGAGTAAATTTTAAAAAGTAGAATGAAACTAGGATATAGTTACTGATTGGAATGAAAAAATATTTTTAAGAATTGCTGCATTATTTCATGCTAAAGGCTTTAAACATTTTAATAGATCTGTATGACTTGATTTTCATAACCACACTAATTTCTGATGCTCATTTCACAGAAGACAAAAGGAAGTCTTTCTTTTTATGATCCTTTTGTGTATATTTGTAATTTTATAATTTAATTTATCTCATTTATTGGCTTATTAGTTGTATTAAGTTTCTTTAGAAAACAGAACCTGTGTGTGTGTGTGTGTGTGTGTGTGTGTGTGTGTGTGTGTGGAGAGAGAGAGATTGGAATAAAGAGAGAGAGAAAGAGGGCACCTGGGTGGCTCAGTGGGTTAAGCTTCTGCCTTCAGCTCAGATCATGATCTCAGGGTCCTGGGATCAAGGCCCACATTGGGCTCTCTGCTCAGCAGGGAGCCTGCTTCCTCCTCTCTCTCTCTCTCTGCCTGCCTCTCTACCTACTTGTGATCTCACTCCGTCAAATAAATAAATAAAATCTTTTAAAAGAAAAAGAGAGAAAAAGAAAGAGATTTCAAGGAATTAGCTCATACAACTGTGGAGGCTGGCAAGTCCAAAATTTGCAGAATAGGCTGGCAAGTTAGGGTTTCAGGGAAAAGTTCAAGTTCAAAGGCAGTTTGTTAATAGAATTCCCTCAACCTCAAGAGCAGTCAGACTTTTACTTAAGGCCTCAGCTGATTGGATGAGGAAATCTACTTTACTCAGAGTCCACTCACTTAAATATTAATCCCATTCAAAAAATAAAACAAAACAAAAAACCTTCAAAGGACGATTGAGGGACACCTGGGTGGGTTCACTCAGTTAAGCATCTACCTTTAGCTCATGTCATGATCCCAGACTAGGGCTCCTTGCTTAGTGGGGAGCCTGCTGCTCCCACTGTCTGCAGCTCCCCCTGCTTGTGTTCTCTCTCTCTCTCTCTTTCTCTGAAAAATAAATAAATAAAATCTTAAAAAAAAAAAAAAAGAATGTCTAGAATGGTGTTTGATCTTGGTACTGTGGTCTAGCCAAGCTGATTCATAAAATTAACCATCCCATTCATTATCAAGTCTTCTTTTGTTATTAGTGGTTGTACAATTCATTGGTTGTTTTAGGGTTTATAGTACACACCTTTGATTTATCACAGTCTATCACCAAGTGATACTTCACATAGAGTTAAAAAGTCTTACAGGGGTGCCTGGGTGGCTCAGTTGGTTAAGCAACTGCCTTTGGCTCAGGTCATGATCCCAGAGACCCAGGACTGAGTCCCACATCAAGCTTCCTGCTCAGCGGGAAGCCTGCTTCTCCCTCTCTCACCCCGCCCCCCTGCTTGTGTTCCCTCTCTGGCTGTGTTTCTCTCTGTCAAATAAATAAAATCTTAAAAAAAAAAAAAAGGTCTTACAGCATTATACTTAACATTTCTCTACTCCTGGCTTATGTGTTGTTGTTTTCACACATTTCATTTTTATATATGGTACAAACTCAAAAACACTGCTACTATATTTGCTATAAATAGTGTGGAAAGGACTTCCCAAGGGCATGGATTTAAGGAAAGAGGGATTTGTGGCCCTTTTTGCAATCTGGCACTTATAGTTAGTACTACTGTGAAGTCATGAAGATGTTTTCTTACATTACCTTAACAAAGATTGTTTTGCCTCTACTCTATCTGGAATGTCTTTCTTTTTTGACTCTGTGAAGGTGTTGGCTTTCCTTATTTCTGTTATATTTGTTTATCTAAGATAAAATTTAAATATGTGACGTCGGGATCTGTTAGAGACTTAGACTATAGAAATTATACAAATGTAACAAAATTGGGTCAATATTTACTGACCAATGTGATTCTTGACCTCCTGTAGTAGTGTTCTAGCAAAATATTTTTAACAAAAAGAGAGAACCCTTGTTAAAGTATTTTTGATGATGGTAGTCAAGGAAGGGAAGCTTCTTTCCTCCTTTTTTCCCCTCTGAGCAATAGCTTTACAATTACAGTGGGCAGACGACATTTGTCTAAGTAGGGCATGGGTGGTTCAATCATTAAGCATCTGCCTTCTGCTCAGGTCAACACATGTAGAAGGTGTGTTTTCCTGTTTAACTTAGGGATATTTGAGGTTCAAATGCACACTATGGATGGAGGCCTTAATGAATGACTCCTTACTCATTAACTTCAGTCTTTATAGAAAAAAAGTATTTTACTCAATGATACGGGGGTGCTCATATTGAATCCTTTCTTCTCACTATGGAACTCTTAAATCCCTACAAATCTTTTATTTTGTGTGGCTAAGAAAATATTTTTTCCATTTTTTGTTTGCTCTGAATTCACTATTTACTGAATTATTTTCCAGGTATCTCTTCCTTTTCTTGACAATCATAATAATCTTTATTTTTTGATTGGAGCCTTATAACTATTTACTGAAAATCCTTAGTCTTTGCTTCTGCATTTGTTTGAACTTCTCTGTAAGTATAGACTATTTGTGGGCCTATGAGTGGCTCAGGCGGTTAAGCCTCTGCCTTTGGCTCAGGTCATGATCTCAGGGTCCTGGGATTGAGTCCCACCTGGGGCTCTCTGCTTGGCAGGGAGCCTGCTTCCTCCTCTTTCTCTGCTTGCTGCTCTCCCTATTTGTGATCTCTCTCTCTCTCTGTGTCAAATAAATACATAAAATCTTTAAAAACAAAAACCAACATAGACTATTTATAACTACACCATTTGGAGCCTTTGTTTTTCTCAGTTTCTTCTATTAGATGCTGAATTCCAACATGATCAACTGTGCTGGGACTACCTTCTCTGTTTTCTCAGACCTGAGTTTCCCTCAGAGGATGGAAGCCCTGTGTGTTCTCTCCTCATCTGCCTTCACTCACTGCAATGATAGGTTAGGCTAAATTCTGCTCCTTTTGGTGGAAAGACTGGTTTGCTGATTGTGGTCTGAAGCTTTCTTCATTATACAGAAAAACAACCATATGACATGGTCTAATAATATTATTTAAATATTTTGTTTGATGTACTTTAGGGTATTTTTTTTAAAAGATTTTATTTATTTGACAGAGAGAAACACAGCCAGAGAGGAAACACAAGTAGGGGGAGTGAGAGAGGGAAAAGCAGGCTTCCCGCCGAGCAGGGAGCCCGATGTGGGACTCGATCCCAGATCTCCGGGATCATGACCTGAGCTGAAGGCAGTTGCTTAACCAACTGAGCCACCCAGGCGCCCCTAGGGTTTTATTTTTAACATAGCATTTCATGTAAACTGTCATTTGGATTATATATTCATCTATTTTTATGTCCACCTCTTCTCTTGTCTCTTGCAGCTTATGGCTCCTTCCTTCCTTCCTTCATTCAAAATGCTTACACGTATGTTACTTGTTAGCCACTTCTTTATACGTGGGGATAGAGCAGTGAGCTTACAATCTAGTGATATGTGTGTTTACACATATGTAAATGAGCTATCACAAACACCAGATAAAAAGTGTTTAAAGGAAGAATGAAATACCAATGAGAAATGTAGTAAAATCCCTATAAATAAGGAGAAAAATTATTGCTTTACAGAATAGCCCATATTCAGATATAATCAGTTATTAAAACTGTCCTAGGAAAGCATAACCAGACACTCAGACAATTATTTCACAGTTGCTTTTTAATGAAAAAAGTCCCAAATTGAGAATTTCCATTAAAAACAAGTTATACTGTAAAACAAGCAAATTACTTTTAAACAATTTTAACATTAAACTTAAAGGTGAATTATGGCTAATATTCACTGAACTACTAATGACTCAAATGCTCAAAAATCAATAAAATGGGCTTATTGATTCAACATGAAATAGAATTTCAGCAGCAATTTAATATATCCAAGTAGTCTTACACTAAAATAAATGCATTGAAAAAAATGCCTATACCTACAGATATACCCTTACCTACCATCATTTCACTTCCTTAATGGTACTACAAAATAAAATCAATATAAGAAGAGCAGGAGAAAAATTCTAAAGTGAAAATTAAATCGTAGACAGAAAAGAAAACCCTCAAAATGCATCAGAAGTATAACACAGTATTTAATACTCTTTTATAACATTCTCAGCAAGTCAAAGTGTTCAAATAAACAATTGTTCTCTGAGTAAAATTGTCTAAAAAACAAATTTCTGATAGTATATCTTTTGGAAGATGTAAGCACTTGAAAGGGAATTTGTAGATGTAAGTGTCATCATTATTATGAAACTTGAAAATCGTCTTCAAATGTGAGGAAAGACAGGCTTACAGTTCAACAATTTCCAGTTACATATACCTAAACTGCCCACATATATGTTAATATAATTTCAAAAAGACCTCTTTTCCAATTGCACAATAAGTAGATCTCTAGAGCAAGGTACCTTATGTTGAGTCTCTAAGCAATATTTTGACTATGAGTAATTGTTCTTAAAAAAACAACTTACATATGTATAACCTCTTATAACCTGCAAAATATTTATACTTCTTTTTAGCCTCACTGTCTGCTAGGTGGAGGACACGTTATTAGGCCCACCTTAGTTGAAAAAACAGATGGTACAATAGTATGAGATTGTTCAAGGTCATATAGTAGACAGGGAAAGATGAAAAATACTGTACTCTAGGTCCCTTTATTTCTAGCCCAATATTTATCCCTCCCCATCACATGGTACCTCTTCTTGCAGCCCATCCACCATATACCCAATATGAAAAAAAAAAAATTGCCACTGGCCACACATATAAGAAACCCACAGTGTCAGTTCTCAGATGGGCAAGAAATGGTCTTTTAAATTTTTGTACCTTTCATAAGGGAACATGATAAAAACTTTGTTGATGGTGGTGATGATTTTATTCTTTTTATAATAACACTTTTATCTGTTTCTAACTACCAAACTCATTCATGTTCATTACAGGAAGATGGAAAAATATCATGAACCATAATGAAGAAAATTAAAAATTACTAATTACTTTCTATCTTTTATTGTTATTTTCTTTGAAAGACCAGCCTAAGTCTTGTCATTTTTAATAACCTCATGCAAAAGTCACATTAAATAAATCAAATACATTACCCTCATCGTGCTCTGAAATTGTCTCACTCAACTTAGAAGCAGGATGTCTTGAGAATTGTGCATGTTACCAAATCAACTTCTAATGATCTGAATTAATTGCTAGATCTATCAGCAGGATCATGACAGATGTTTGTTTTTGGATAGCATTGCTCCTCCATTTGAGAATATTCATACCGCCTTAAACCACCTTTTCTTTTAAAATTTTTTTTAAAGATTTTTATTTATTGGACAGAGAGAAACAGCCAGAGAGAGAACACAAGCAGGGGGAGTGAGAGAGGGAGAAGCAGGCTTCCTGTGGAGCAGGAAGTCCGATATGGGACTCGATCCCAGGTCTCCAGGATCATGACTTGAACCAAAGGCAGACACCCAACAACTGAGCCACCCAGCGTATCTCTTTCTAATTATACATCCCTAGATTCCATGGAGCAAGCATGGGGATAGCCACAGAAAATATGGTTTACCTATGCAGGAGATAGTTTCTAACCCTGGAATGCCCTTACTTATCTCATTTGGCATAAGCAATTTAATGATTCCATCTATGTTGTGTATATAAATACTTCATTCCTGCTTATCACTGAGTCGCGTTCCATTGCACAGATATACCACCATTTGTTTATGCATTTATGTGTTCAAGGACAATAGACTGTATGCTCCTTTTACTATTACAAAGCTGCTATAAAGATCCATGTACAAAAAAAAAAAAAAATCTGGTTAAGTCCCTAACTAAACTTTGGGCATTTTCTCTCTCACAGATCTTTCCCAGCCTACCAGCCCTTAAATGTTCCTTCTCCAGTAAAGACCGAAAGTCCTTCCACAAAGGATGTCAACACTTACAACACATTGTTTCATAATGATCCATTTACACATCTTTCTCCTCCACTTGATTGTGAGCCATTAATATCAGGGATTGATATCAGCCATTGATATATCATGTTTGTATTCCTTTTGCCCAACATACACACCCTACGTATTGAATAACTTTGTGAGAATAAATGATTGTATAATGAAATAATCAAAGAAAGTAGAAAGTAGAAAAATGAAGGAAAAAAGGAAAGAAAGGATGAATTTGTCTTTAATAATTCAAAGTACTTCTACAATGAGAGTCATCCTAAATTTAATTACTTGGGTAGCTTGGTTGCCACAAACATAAAAAACAAACAAAAAATACACAGACAAAATTTCCCATCATGACTTGCATATTTAGGGAAGACAGAAAGAGGAAGTAAACCTGGCAACATTATATTTCCTCATTGATGTCTGTCTTTTATAGTTTGTTCAGGGCAACAAACATGGGCTTTAAGTAATAAGAGTATTTTATTCTTCCCTGAGTAGATCCTTTGACACCACTTGCCTGGTTTCCCCAGATTAAAAATGATACACTTGAACATGATGAGTATTTCTAACTCAAACTCGTGTTCTGGAAATAATTATCAGTTATATAAACATCACACTGGACAGGAATTAGGAATTCAATTTTGGGGTGAGTAAAATAAAAATAATGAGACCATTTAGGAGACTTTTGCAATGTTTTAGGGCACTCATGTTTAAATGTTTTATCACTAAATGTCAAGAGTGACATGAATAATCCCTATGATGTTTCAGAAGGTCCCCTGATGGGCACTAGGGGCCAAGGGTGAGAACTGGAACTGCCATTTTCACAACTGTATTCTCAGTGCCTAGCCCAGTGCCAGTCATATAGGTGGGGGGTCTCAAAAAAAGCATTAATGGAATAAATCCATCATAGTTCCCAGATAATAGCACCTGAACTACTTTAATTAGCAGATAATGTAATAAATTAAGACCTATCTGAATTGCAATTATTATAGAATCTTATCTTTATAAGATTCTATTTTATTATTATTTTATGTAATCCTAAATCTTTATTTGTATCAACAACTGTATTTCACTATGCTTAATTTATGGTAGACCTAGCCTTTCTAGTTTGGCATGCTATCATATTTTGCTTCTCAAATAGATTTATCACACTATATAATTATTAGGCTACAATGAAAAGTCAATTCAAATTGTGCATCTTATACCTTTATATGTGCCTGGATTATAGTAAGAGTTTAGTAGAGAATTGTTGAATAGATTTGATTTGAGTGATAAGAACAACTGTGATATTAGAATTTCTTGAAATTTCAACTGTTCTCACAGAATAATTTGTTTCATTTATTGTGTATGTGTGCTTTATTTTTTCTTTTGCAGCATCATCTCAGCTTCATGCTGGTCTTTGAAATAATTCTCTAGAGCTCAAGCCCTTCCAGTTGTGAATATGAAGTTTATAAAACAGACTCATATATCATTTCTTGTGCCTGGGGTCAGAGATTAAAAAAATAACCAAGGAAAATATGAACTCTCCCTCATTTATCTGATTGTTATCTCCTGAAGCATCAAAATACACCAACTAGAGAAACAGGGGACTACATTTATTCTTTTGCAGACTATCCTACAAAGAATAAAAAGCTGGGGAAAATATACCAGCCTGGTAAATATTCGGATATTTTAAAATATACATGATAAAAACCTAATTCAAAGTATTTTTAAGACTTTATATTTTTCGAGCAATTATAGGTCTACAACAAAATTGAAAGAAATGTACAAAGATTCAAATATACCTTCTGCCCTGACACAGGCATAGTATCCCTCATTAGCAGCATCACTCACAAAAATGATGTATTTGTTACCAAGGATGAACCTATATGAATACATCATAATTACCCAAAGCCCATCATTTGTTTTAGGGTTTGCTTTGGTGTTGTACATTCTATGGGTTTGATACATTCTATGGGTTTACTCAAATTTATTTTAATCACATAGCCATCATTAAAATAAAATACAGCCTATTTTTACTGTCCTAAGAATCCTCTGTGCTCAACTTTTTCATCCTGCTCTGCCCTCATGTCTGCCAGTCACTGATTTTTTACCACTTCCAAAGTTTTGCATCTTTCAGAATGTCTCGTGGTTATAGTCATACAGTGTGTAGTCATCTCAGATTGGCTTCTTTCACTTAATGATATGCATTTTAGTTTCCTCCATATCTGTTCATGGCTTGATAGCTCATTTTTTTCTTAGTTTTGATAATAATATTCCATTGTCTGGATGTCCCACAGTTTATTTGTCCATTCACCTACTGAAGGACCTCTTAGTTGCTTCCAAGTTTGGACAATTATGAATAAGGCTGATATAAACATTGTGTGCAAGTTTTTGTATGGACATACATTTTCAAATCCTTTGGGCAAATACCAAAGAGCATATTGCTGGATGGTATGGTCAGTGTGTTTACTTTACTAAGGAACTGCTTGACTGTCTTTCAAAGTGGCTATATCATTTTGCATTCCCACCAGCTATTCGTGAGAGTTTTGGTTCTCCACATCCTAATCAGCTTTCAGTGTTGTCAGAGTCCCAAATCTTGCCCATTCTAATCGGTGCATGGCAGTATTTCATTGCCATTTTAATTTGCATTTCCCTGGTGACATATGATGTGAAGCATCTTTTCATATGCTTATTCATATATATATATAAAGGTCTACCATAAAGTAAGAATAGTGTAATATAGTTGTTGATACAATATATATATACATATATATATATATATATATATATATGAAGTGCCTGTTACAGTTTCTGACTCATTTTTAAATCAGTTCATTTTTTTTACTATTGAATTTTAAGGTTTCATTGTACATTTAGGTAAGAGTCCTTTTTCAGCTGTCTTCTGCAAATATTTCCTCCCAATCTGTGGTTTATTTTTTAATTCTATTGACATTGATTTTTGCAGAGCAGAAGTTTTTAATTTAAATGAATGCCAGTTTATTGATTATTTCTTTTAAGGATCATGCCTTTGGTGTTGTACCTAAAAAGATATCACCATACCCACGGTCATCTAGGTTTTCTCCTATATTTTCTATGAGTTTTACAGACTTGGGCTTTACATTTAGGTCTGTGATCTACTTTGAGTTAGTTTTTGTGAAGCTTGTAAGGCCTGTGTCTAGATTCATTTTGTATTTTTTTTGTTTCTGTTTGCATATATATGTCCAGTTGTTCCAGCATCATTTGTTAAAGAGACTATCTTTGCCACATTATATTTCTTAGGCATCCTGTCAAAGATCAGTTGGCCATATGTGGGTCTATTTCTGGGCTCTTTATTCTGTTGTTGTTGTTTTTCTTAAAGATTTTATTTATTTATTTGACAGAGTGAAACACAGCTAGAGAGGGAACACAAGCAGAGGGACTGAAAGAGGGAGAAGCAGGCTTCCCGCTGAGCAGGGAGCCCGATGTGGGGCTCGATCCCGGGTCTCCGGGATCATGACCTGAACAGAAAGCAGTCGCTTAACCAACTGAGCTACCCAGGCGCCCCAATTCTGTTGTATTTATATAGTTTTGTGTTCTTTCACCAATGACATACTGTCTTGATTACTGTAGCTTTATACTAAGTCTTAGGGTCAGGGATCATCAGCCCTCCAACTTTATTCTCCTTCCTGTTGACTCTTCTGGGCCTCCCCACATAAACTTTAGAATCAGTTTTGTTGCTATTCATAAAATGGCTTTTGACTAGGATTGTTTTGAATCTATAGACAAAGCTGGAAGAACTGACATCTAGGCAATATTGAGTCTTCCTATTCATGAACAAGGAATTCATGAACAAGGAATCCACTTATTTAATTATTCTTTGATTTCATTCATCAGAGTTTTTCAATTTTTCTCATTTAGAACCTGTACATATTTTATTAGATTTGCATCTAAATATTTCATTTGGGGGCATGGTAATGTAAATGACATTGTATTTTTAATTTCAAATTCTACTTTTTGTTACTATACAGGAAAGCAGTTAATTTTTGTATATTAACATTGTATCCTACAATTTTGCTCTAATTACTTATTGCTTGTTTGCTTGATTCTTTCAGACTTCATACATTGACAGTCATATAATCTGAGAACAGAGACAGTTTTATGTCTTCCTTCTATATCTGTATTTCCTTTTCATGCCTTATTGTATAATTTCTAATAACAGAATTCAAAAATTTAAAAATTGTATTGGCTCACATAACTTAGCAACATTTATAGCATCAGGCACAGCTGTATTGCGGCTCTAACAATATCATCAGTGGGATTCGCTCTCCGCCTTCCTGGCAAAACCCTGATATTTCCAGCAGGAAATGATCTGAATTTAGTCACGTGGCATACCTGAACCAATCGTTGTGACCTGGATGATAGAGAATTGTTCTTGAACAAGCCTGCAACATCGACCAGCCCTATGGCCTCAAAAAACAGAGGATGTTGGAATTGAGAGCCTCACCAATATCATGTGAAATGAAAGACTGGAATTTCCTAAAGCAAATAAGAGTGGAATAGGGCAAAGCCAGGGAGACTCAGAATCAACTTACTTCATGCTGTAATTCCAGAGTCAGTATCTCCTACTGTCTAGACTTAGATCTATGACTTAAAAATCTTGATTTCCCGGCCTGAAAACAATACCCATGAAACTGACCTAATAGAAACCTACTTGAACTTCAGTATTTCTTGACTTTTGAATGCCATTATTTTCTCTTCTGTTCCACTTTTCCTTCTGATGGGCATAATTTGAAACTTGTAATTGCCTAAAAGTGCAGCACTCTGGAAATCTTAAATTAGTCTCCCCTTTTCAACCACAACTTTCCTTCTGTTCGAATGCTTTAGGGCGTTTCTCCCACTACCTCCTGCTTACTGACTTTATAAACCAGAGTATGGTCACCACCATCCCTGCTGTAGTTTCATCAGCTCCACATTAATCCAGGCCATACTGTTTTGATCATGTGAAACACCTCTGAAGCATTCCTGCTCCTTTACTCTTGTTCCACGATCATGCCTATGTTGATTTCTTATGACTGTCTTAACATCATATCACTAATAAGGTGCCTTCAAACAACAGAAATTCTTCTGCCACAGTCTGGAGGCCAAAAGTCTGAGATCAATAACACTGAGCCAAAATCAAGAAGTTGGTTATTTTTCTTTCCAAAGGCCCTAGAGGAAAATCTGTTCCTTGCCTCCTCCAACTTCTGGTGGGCGCCATCATTCCTTGGCTTGTGCCTGCATCACTCCAATTTTTAAGACCATTATCTCTCTGCTTCATCTTCATATCACCTTCCACTCTGCATGTGAATCAAATCTCTCTGCCTCTGTTTTATAAGGACACTTGTGACGGCATTTAGACTCCACCTGGGTAATTCAGTATAATCTCCCTAACTCAAGATTCTTTTTTTTTAAAGATTTTATTTATTTGATAGAGAGAAACACAGCCAGACAGGGAACACAAGCAGGGGGAGTGAGAGAGGGAGAAGCAGGCTTCCTGCAGGGCAGGCAGCCCGATGCAGGGCTTGATCCCAGGACTCCAGGATCTTGACCTGAGCTGAAGGCAGAGGCTTAACCACTGAACCACCCCATGCTTCCCCTTATCTCAAGATTCTTAAAGTAATCACATCTTTAAAATATAAGGTAATATTCATAGTTTCCAGGATTTAGAATAAGTATATCTTTTGGGACACCATTTTTTTAGCCTATTATAATGTCCATAAGGCAAAAAGACAACTCTGAGGTAAAGCAATATCATTTATTCTTCTACCTACTTGCTAAAAGGAGAAAATCAGAAGTATAAGTGTCACTACTAATTTACAAGTTTTATAGCCAAATTTGATATTCTCTTTATTTTTCCATAATCAAATGTCTCTCCATCTGTACTTAGTTGAAATTAGATATACCTTTACATTATTTTTTTTTTTTT